>BQKN01029212.1:0-10646 GCA_022839385.1 Asparagus kiusianus
TCTTCAAAACTCCAAAGTGAGATCTCAATTCGGCAGAGTTTTGGCTCCAAAAGTTCCAACCCTTGAAAATGAACCCCCTCTCCTCTATTTATAGGATTTGAAAGCGGATCTGGGCCCAGATCTGAGCGTGGCTCGGCCATGGCCGAGCCACCCCGAGGTGGCCCGGCCACCGAGCCACCTTTAGGTGACTCAGTTTTGGCCGGGTCTCTCTTGGTGTTGGTTTTCTCAGTTTTGTTTTCCGGTTCTGTCCGTGATTCGGTTGTGTGGTTGATTTGTCTGGACTCGATTCGTTGACCTGATTTGGCAGTAAATCCAGTTCCTGATTTGGCAGTAAATCCGCTTCTGAGTTCGAGTCCGAAACTGATCTTCATTCGATCGTGATTCGTCCGAGTTTGCTCTTGGTTGGATGACTCGTTGATTCCTCAACCCGTTAGCTTGATTCCGCACGCGAGTGGATTTATTCCGTTGTTTGCGTGCGGTTCGTTAGCCTCGTAGCCTCGTTAATTCGTTTCGTCGCGTATCACTTGGCTTCGGTGTTGTGGACTAACGATCGTGTCTGCATACGTCGCCCGATGGTCGGTTTGTTGAATCGGTGTCGTCGAGCTGTGTTAAGGGACCTATAGGCAGTTTTATACGCCTACATTTCCAAATTTGTAACTTTTGTTACAATTAATAAAAGAATTTTCTCCACTTTAAATTTTTCTTTTCTCCTCTTTATTGAATGATTAGGATGGAGATGAAGAGCAATTTGAAGGTTTGCATTTCTTTTATTTTTCTCTTTTATTTCTTTTTTATAATTTCTTTATTATTACTTATTAGTTAGATTTACATTCATGCTTGTAGTGTAGATTTATTTTTTTGTCTTTTTTTAATTTTTTTTTGCACCTTAATTTGTAGAGTAGATTTATTTTCTTGCATTTAATTTTTGTAATTTATTTTGTAGTTTATATTTTAATTCTTTGTAGTTAGATTTATTTCTTGTTCATAATTTAGATTTTTATTTTTATTTTTGTAATTAGTTCTTTTTCTTTCTTGCTTTTATTTCTTGTAGCAATCTTAGAATTGTATAAAACTAGTCTAATTTCCTTTATGTTATACAAATTATTCTCTTCCACTTAAAATGATCATGTATAGGATAATCAACTAGAGAACGAATTGATAGAAGAAGAATTTGATAATCTACGTTTATCTTGAGTGGTTTGATAGGTTATACTTATGAATTCTAGGATTACTATCTTGTTGATGTTCTTATCATGATTTTTATTTTGACTTAGATGATAATTTGATAGTTTATACTTTCCTTAAATGGTTTGATAGTCTATGCTTAATAAATCTAAGTTGAAATATGATAAAAAGAGAATAGTTTGTATTTAATAATTTAGATTAGCTAGTGGATTCAATTCTAGATTTCTCATATCTTTAATTGAACCATCCATCTTTTGTTTTCTTGATTTTTCTCTTTTTATTCTTGCTTTTTATTTTATTCTTTGATTCTTTCTTCTCTTCTCTAAAATTCAATTTATTGTCACTTGCATATATTCAAAACAATCACTCATCATATCTCTCTTCATGATCACACTTATTCTTTAATCCTATTTTTATCACGCACAAAACATAAGAACCAATTCTAATAATCTCTTAAAATCACCTTCCTCGTGGGATCGATAACTTTTTATACTATAACTTGATCAATTGTGCACTTGCAATTTTGGTACATAATTATGTCGCATCAAAAGTCCATGGTAGAGAACGAGATAGATCTGAAGGTGAAGTGTCTGAGATCTGACAACGATGGAGAATACGAGCTGGAGGAGTTCAAGAGGTTCTGTGGTCTAAATAAGATTCGTTTGGAGAGGACTACTCTAGGGATGCCACAACAGAATGACATCGCAGAGAGAATGAACAGGACACTAACGGAGCGTGCCATGAGCATGCGATTACATGTAGGTCTACCTAAGATATTTTGGGGGGATACGGTGCACACAGGAGCTTACTTGATCAATCATGGGCTATCAGTTCTACTGGATTATGGGATTCCAGAGGTGGTTTGGAGTGGCAAGAAGATCAATCTCTCACATTTGTGAGTATTTGGTTGTGTGGCATATGTTCATATCAGAGACCATGTCAGGGACAAGCTAGAGGCTAAGTTATAGAAGTACACATTTATTAGATATGACATTGATGAGTTCGGGTATCGTCTTTGGGATAAGAAGAACCGGAAGATCATCAGGAGCAGGGATATGAGGAGGTGATGTACAAGAATATGGACAGTGCTAAGGATAGCCAAGGCAGTGGGAGCAGTACTACGGATAAAGGTGGATTCGAGTACATGGATTCGGAGGAACTTCCAGATGGGGGCGACAAAGTTAATTCTGACCGAAGAACGGAGGAGACTCTAGGTGCAGAGATGACTACCTAGGGCGTGGACCTTAGAAGGTCATCCAGGATATCCAAACCGAATCCTAGATATCTCTCATCACTTGATTATTTACTTTAACAGATAATAAAGAACCAGAGTACTATGAGGAAGCTATGTAAGTGAGTGAATCTTAACAGTGGGAGCATGCAATACAAGAGGAGATGGATTCTCTACACACTAATAAGACATGTGAGTTAGCCCAGCTACCTGCATAGAAAAAAGCCTTTGCATAACAAATGGGTCTATCTGGTCAAGCAGGAGAGTGATGGAAGCAAGATATACAAGGCTAGATTAGTCGTGAAGGGGTTCCAATAGCGGGAAAGAGTGGACTATACGGAGATATTTTCCCCCGTTGTGAAGCTCATAACCATCAAAATAGTGTTGAGCTTAGTAGCTCCAGAAGATCTCTGCCTTAAGCAGTTAGATATGAAGATTGCTTTTCTTCATGGTGACTTGGATGAAGAAATCTATATGAAGTAACATGTTGGCTTCATTAAAGAAGGAAAGGAAGAGATGGTGTGTAAGCTCAAGAAGAGCTTGTACGGATTGGAATAGGCTCTGAGACAGTGGTATAAGAAGTTTGACAACTTCATGCAGAGTAATGGTTATAGGAGATGCAATTCAAATCATTGTTGCTACTTCAAGAGGTTTGAGTCCAGCTTTATCGTGTTATTATTGTATTTTGATGACATGTTAGTTACAGGATCGTGTTTAGAAGAGATAAACAGATTAAAGAAGAAGTTGGCAAACGAATTTACTATGAAGGATCTAGGTGCAGCGAACCAGATTCTTAGGATGCGAATCAGTAGAGATGAAGCTGAAGGGACGTTGAGGTTGAGTCAAACTGAATACATCGAGAAGGTACTTCAGAGATTCAGCATGCAGAATGCAAAGGCCGTTGGCACACCCCTTGGAAGTCAATTCAAATTATCTGAGAAGCAATCACCTAAGACAGATGCAGAGAGGGAGTATATGAGCAGAGTGCCATATTCGTTAGCCATTGGGAGTCTCATGTACGTGATGGTTTGCACAAGGCCAGATATCGCCCATGCAGTGAGAGTTGTGAGCAGGTTTGTCAGCAATCTAGGGAAGTACCATTAGGAGACCGTGAAGTGGATATTGCGCTACTTGAGAGAGCTACGGACAAGCCACTATATTTCAAGAAGAAAGAGTTGGTACTGTGGGGATACGTGGATGCGTATTTCACCGGTGATCATGATACGAGTCGGGGTATCACAACGTATGTTTATACCTTAGCGTTGAGAGCAGTGAGCTGGGTTTCACTTCTGCAAAAGATTATAACATTGTCTACAATTGAGGCTGAGTATGTCGCGGTGACTGAAGCAAGCAAGGAGATGATTTGATTGATAGGATGCCTGGAAGAGTTGGATTTGAAGAAGGGGAACAAAGTTCTTTATTATGATAGCCAGAGTGCTATACACCTTTCCAAGAGTCCAATATATCATGTCAGAATGAAGTACATCGATGTACGATACCATTTCATACGCTCGCTGATTGAGGATGGGAAGTTAAAGCTAGAGAAGATTTTAGGGAGCCAAAATCCTATGGATATGTTGACGGAAACAGTGACCATTGACAAACTGGAGTTATGCGCAACTTCAGTTGGCCTTCACGAGTAGGAAATGAAGGCGGAGTCACACCAGGAGGATCGGCGGGATCGCCGGGTTTGATGATGATTGAAGAATGAATGTTTTCTGGATAGGAGAAGATGCTTGCGAAGGAGACAGGAGTTTGGGGGAGCTCGTTGATGTTTCTTTGGTCTCTAAATGGGAGATTGTTAGTCTAAGTGGTGCAGAACCAAAGCTGATTAAAAAAGAAGAAGGAAACAGTCAAAACGCTGGTCGGTCGACCGGAGGAGGATATCCGGTCGATCGTGGACCCTGTAGAAATCCGAGGATAAAACTGTACTCTGGCCGGTCGACCGAGAGTGGTCATCGGTCGACCAAAGGTGATGGCCGGTCGACCGAAAACATGTACCAGACCCTGTAATTATTTGGCGTTTTGTCCGATCGATCGAAACTAAACACCGGTCGACCGCGACGGGGTTTTCCAGTTTCCAAATCTGTTTTGGAATTCTGTTTGATCAGGGATCCTATATATATACTCTTATATGTTTCTAGGGTTTATTGCTGACGAAAATAGAGGTTTTTGACGGCTCTTTGAGATCCAATTTCTTAGAGAGAGAGAGAGGCCTATTGTGAGCATTGTAATCTTTTTTAATTAATCAAAGAATTGTGTGGTGTGGCTCCCGAGCACGTAGGCACGTTGTCAAACCTCGTTAAATCTGGTGTGTTCTTTCTTGTTTACTTTCCTGCAAGTTTTTTTCTTTGATTTGTGGTGATTTTCCTACTTGCTCAACTCTCAAACACAAGATCCGGAAGGGCACGGATTCGATTTGATTGTTTCGAATCCCCAACAGTAGGTGGAGAATCAAGAAACATAATTGTGATTAAAAAATTCACGAAAAAAGGTGCTAGGGGATGGGAATGTTTTCGTTTTGGATTTGAGTATACTGAGGAGAAACAGTTTGGATTTGATGTGATTAATTTAATTTGTATGGGGTTGTTTAGATCGGATATAGGTGTTGACAGGCTCATTTACACTCATTATTAGCCCACAATCACAACCAGTAGTTATACTACTAGTTGTTAATATTTTTGCAACAATTCTGGGGTGGCCACGGCCATCCCCGGTCCCTAACTGTGTCTTCCATTGATCATTGGTTAGCTTGGGTTAATTAGGTCCGACTTAAACCCCACGCATACTAGTTAGCTTCTTGGGCGAGGGCTATGTTGTGCGCGGCGGAAGCTTCAAGGGCAACACGAACAATAACTCGAGATAAACCACAACTAATAAGCAAAACACAAACCACAACAAGAACAAGAGATTTACGTGGTTCGGCAAGTTGCCTACGTCCACGGGGCAAGGAGGGGGGAGTTCTTACTACTAGAAATCAAGAAAATACAAATAGAGTTACAAATCTCACCGATCAAACCCTAAAACAAAGCTCTAGATCTCTCACAACTCTCCCACAATTGGATGCAACAATTCTCTCTTCAAGCCTGCTCAAAATCGTCCTTATGTTACCCTAAACAATCAGGTTTTGAGTTATATATAACTCAGAAACGAAACGGGTCAAAATCCAAAAGGCCCACCCCAAACAGACTGCGGTCGACCGCGCAGGTTAACGGTCGACCGCGGCGGTCGACCGAACCACAAATCCGAGACTAAAAATTGATTACAATGATCCGTGGTCGATCGCGGCGGTCGACCACTATCAGCTCCGAATCCTACTGCCCTTCGTGCACGTTCGCGATCGACCGCGGCGGTCGACCGCCAGACTTTCTGGCTGATCATTTGTTGTTTCCTGCATTTCTTCAATTCTCCATCTCGGCGAATGTTTCCACCAAAACTGAGTCAACACCAAATTATCCAATAGTCCCTCAACAAGTCAGGGAACAAAACTAGAGCTGAAACGCGATCTCCCCCCATCTGAATCAACTGATCAAACCGGCTGCATCTGAAAGATTGCCTACGTATCCTCTTGCCAAAAGAATCAAGCCGAACGTAGTTCACCCAAATGGCCTCCAAAGGCCTCAATCCACTAGAAGAGTTCGCAACCCTTCTCTAGCATCAAGATCAAGTCTACGGCTGATAGCACCTCCAATAGCCCCAAAATGAAACAATCCAAGCATCTCCACCTGAGATGAACCAATGGCCATATCCAGACTACATCTATCAGCTGTACTCGAATCAATCAACCTATCATCTGCATTCAAATCAACACGATTCCCAATCTGTGTCATATCAGCTGGAATCCCAAATAATACAATATGATCTGGAGTCTCCACCCAACGTGGAGTAGCATCACTCTCCACCCGTTACGATGTCCTAATGATCTGATGACTACTCTCCACCTGCCGAGAGTCAAACATAACATACCTGCTCAGAACAAAGTCAGAAGCTAATACCTGCTAATCAAACACGCCTCTGAATCCCAAATATACTATCGGATCAAATCTCACATCCACGATGTGACTAAGTGCTGGGTAGCCAAACATCCGACGCAACCCAAAATCTGAAGCAGCTCCACTAGATCCAAAATCTCTACACGTAGCAGTTGGCAACTTATACATAAGACGGCCCAAACATGTCGTAGCCTGCACACTAATGCCAATGCTCGACATCAAACGCCGATCCTCCTCCAGAAAGGAACAGCTACCCAAATCTGCCATCTCGCCTCATCACCTCAAAGTTTCCACACAAATGAAGTGTCTCCTATTGCCGTGAGCTCGGCACAAATGCAAGAAAGAACCCCTACCATAATTAGAATGTCGGGTTACCTTTCTACCAACACACTTCCTTTATCTGTTGCGAGCTTCTAGGACTTCATACCAACGGGACTTGGTTGCAACCCACCAATGCCTAGAGCAATCCCCAACTGCGGAAACCATATACCTATTACCTCCCAATAATGCTCTCTTGGAAGGCCCCCGAATGCCTAAATGAACACCCCTCAGAAGATCACTCGAATGATGAATAGAAGTGCCAAACTCCATCTCGGTCTTCTCGCTCATACCAATGGGTTCACAGGACTTCAAACTGCAGGTCATAGCACTCCTCAACAACCTATGCACGATATTATCAATCAAATAACCCAGTATCAAACAACGCCACAGTCTAGCCGAATCTGATGAAGTCGTCATCTCCCTATCAATCGCCGTGCTTCCAAGTAAATAATACAAATTGCACCTTCTGACGCCCTTCATCACAATCATGGACCCCAATGTGACCTTCAAACGTGCATCCACCAAGGTCACTTTATAGCCAGATGCCACCAAAGCTCCTAGTGAAATGATGTTCTTCGACAACTATGGAACGAACCTCACTTCATCCAACTCCTGAATCACTCCGTCATACATCCGAATACGAACAGTACCAATACCACCAATAGAGCATGTATGTCCATTACCCATGAGCACAACATCCTCTCTTTCCAACTTCTGAAAGCTGGAGAACCAATCCTATCTAGGGCAAACATGGTATGAAGCACCCGAATCTAATATCCACTCTGTAGAGTTGGTAACACAAACTGACGATAGTGCAGACAACGAATAGCCCGAAGAATCCGAATCTGAATTGTTGCCACTAGTCTTGACTACATTCACCTCTGAAGCTTATACAACTTTCCCCTTATTCTTCTTGGCTCGATCTAACTTTGGGCATTCGGCTTTCCAATGTCCATCCTGTTTATAAAAGGCACACTAATTCCTACGAATCCCACAATGTGCACCTCTAAACTGCGACCTCCTGCTTCGGTTTGAACCGCGGCCATGAACTACTAATGCATCTCCCGATGCCTTCTCGGAGGACTCATCAACACTCTTCCTCAAATCATAATTTACCAACGCTGAGGTCACCTCCTTATAACTAACAGTAGTTCTTCCATTAATCATAGTTAGGACAAAAGTACCATAATCATCCTCGGGCAACGAACACAAAAGTAACATTGCCTTATCTTCATCCTCAACCATGATATCCATATTGGCCATATCTGAAAATAGCTTTGTGAAGTTGTTAACATGCTCCCTAATGGAAACTCCCCTCTTCATCTTGAACTGATAAAACCTCTTCTTCAAGAGAAGCCGATTCTCAATGCTCTTAGTAAGATACTTTTCATTGAGTGTTTCCCACATCTTCTTCGCCGACGTCTCGTTCATCACGTCATAAATAAGATCCGGTGTCAAACATGACCGAATAACTCCACACGCCCTACTATTCATCTTCTTCCAAACCTTAGCTTCCATATCGGCAGGTTTCTCTTTTAACTCAAGAGTCTCCTTTAAATTCTGAGCGTCCAAGGCATCCATCACCTGACACCTCCACAATCCGAAATTTATCTTGTCGTCGAACTTAGGAACATCAATCCTCGTGTTATTGATGCTCAGACTCTGTATCGTCTTTATAAGAGACGAACCTGATGTGCTTGCTTCTCCCATGTTGTCGATCTAGCTCTGATACCAATTGTTGTGTGTGGCGGAAACTTCGAGGGCAACACAAACAATAACTCGAGATAAACCACAACTAATAAGCAAAACACAAACCACAGCAAGAACAAGAGATTTACATGGTTCGGCAAGTTGCCTATGTCCACGGGGAAAGGAGGGGGGAGTTCTTACTACTAGAAATCAAGAAAATACAAATAGAGTTACAAATCTCACCGATCAAACCCTAAAACAAAGCTTTAGATCTCTCACAACTCTCCCATAATTGGATGCAACAATTCTCTCTTCAAGGCTGCTCAAAATCGTCCTTATGTTACCCTAAACAATCAGGTTTTGAGTTATATATAACTCAGAAACGAAACGGGTCAAAATCCAAAAGGCTCAGCCCAAACAGACTACGGTCGACCGCGACGGTCGATCGCGCAGGTTCGCGGTCGACCACGGCGGTCGACCGAACCACAAAACCGAGACTAAAAATCGATTACAGTCATCCGCGGTCGACCGCGGCAGTCGACCGCGACGGTCGACCGCCATCAGCTCCGAATCCTACTGCCCTTCGTACACGTTCACGGTCGATCGCGGCGGTCGACCGCCAGACTTTCTGACTGATCCTTTGCTGTTTCCTGCATTTCTTCAGGCTACACATCGTCTCCTGATTGCTTGTTATTTATGGCTGTCAATTAATGAGGATGTAAGACATCTCTTCCTAGAGTAACTAAACGTGCTTAATGTTTGGAGGCGTGCATTTGCACAATCGATGATTGGTCGTGACCCATTTCCATCTATACATATGGAGTTTGGGGCTGTATGTGATGAAGGTCATTAACGTAACGTTATTTGGAGCAAACATGCATTACATCTAACGCACCCTTGGATTCTTAGCTATGACTTGCTTGGTGTTCAAACATTTTCAGGTTTTGGAAGATTCAAGTCTCGTACTTTTATTCTTTTATTATATGCTTTGTTTTACTTTGTTGCTTTTATAGCTCTAGACTTAATTTGTATGAACTAGTTAGATGCCATGTCTCGTACTTTATTTCCATTTTAACCTAAGGAGGCTCAAGAAAAATATACACTTTTTTTTTGTAGATAAAACTTTTCCCATATTTTGGTTTTCTTTCTACTTGTTATGTTAACCAAAGCTTCTTGATGAAAGCCTAAAGTTTCTCCTTTTTCCCCCTTTCTTCTTTCTAAGGAAGCAATTCATATTATCCGTGTGCTTCACATTTTTGCTTAATCTCTAACCCATTGTCCAAAATTTAGATGCTCTTGACATGATTATTTTGAATAGTAATAATAAATTGCACAAAAGAACCTTCCAATAGCATTGTGGTTCCCTCTAAATTAAAAGAAAATAAAAATAAAAATAAAATAAAGTAAATAAAAGTAAGGATAAGGTAATAGCTATATCTTTTTGTTATTGTTAAAGCACAACAATTTTTTCCGAATATATGGATAAATGGTCCTGAGAATCATATCTATTTGATTGTGACCTACCAATTTTTAGTCTACATATCAAGGGCAAATCAAAATTTTGGGGGAAATTAGCTTTTTCTTCCTTGTCCCAATTAGAGGAATGCTATCAATGTTCAATGAAAACGGTTGACTAATAATCCAATAAAATGTATACAAGTTCTTCCTAGAATAATATACCATAGCCGAAGCTATATATCTTGATGAGCATCTCATCAAGTTCAAAGTGACAACAAGGACAAAGAATATTGTCAATATAGTTTTCTAACAAAAAAACCAATCTTAAGATGCTAGTGCATCTTACTTTTTGGATACAAAGCACAAATGAAAGGATTCTAATTGGATAACAAAAATGTGCATATTCTACTTTTGTATTAGTAGTATAGATTTTCAATATCCTCTATAAAAAAGAAGAAAATGATTTCAATATCCAAATTGATTCTCCGCAAATTATGGAAAAATAGTACTAAGTGAATAGGTGTTTCATATGTAAATCAAATGTGATGAATTAAGAGTACTTTTTATCGAACTAAAACAATTAGAGTAATGACAGATTAATAAATACATTGTTAAGAAGTACTTATAACATCAAATGCAGTTGTACTTGCAAGTAAGGCTATCCAAAAAGCCCGCCGGCCGGGCCGGGACTGGGCCCGTCCGGGCCGGGTTGGCCTAGGAACCCGGCCTGGACCCGGTCCGGAATAGTATTTTTTTTATTTTCTTATATA
>BQKN01029220.1:0-21979 GCA_022839385.1 Asparagus kiusianus
GTAATCTCGTAGGGATCAGCTATCTATTGTGATTTTTAGACAGCCTATAACATGCTAGCCCGATTCAAACAGTAATCGGTAAAGGCATATCAAACCCGTTGATGGCTGGGGGTTTATCAAAAATCCTGTAAGCATTATGTCCACTGGGTTCACAATCAATAAAGAAATATCGTAATGAAATCAAATACTGGGTCTCTATTAATAGATCAAGTCAAAGCATACAATAGAAAGCTCATCAGCCCGAAGGCAGTCGGCGATTAAGAACATGAGATTCTAACTTAGAAAGCCTATTTGTATAACTCTGCTCAAGTTCTGCTTACAGATCAGCTCGGATAGATTCTTCAGAATTGCTCAAGATCTTCGCGGCGTTATTTTTTAGCTTCATCAATCTCTCCTGCGTAGATCCTAATCTCTCAAGCATCTGTCCGCGAGACTTCTCTAGTCCGGCCAACTCCTCTGTCATGATAACAATAGACTCCTCGGCATACTTCAAAGCCTTCTTCAACCTGTCTACTTCTTCACAGCTAGAGTCTATAGAACTGAGTAATGCAGCTCTGTCAGTATCCTTTCTTGCAATACCAGCCATCAGCTGTGCGACAGAATGCTCATGGGACTGAAGCTAACTGCCGATGGAGGATCTCAAATCACGCCACTGTGAAAACCTATGCTCCAACTGAGAGGACACGAAAGAAAAAGCTCTGTTAGCCTTTAGCTCCCCCAACTCTCGGAGTTCAGAGTCCAAGACAACAAAATCGGCAGTAAGAGAGTCAGCTAGCTCCGGATATCCATCATCTCTGATCATCGTCATGTAGCGAGAAAGAGAACGTCCGAACTGATCAAAGCCATACCCTTGATGAAGGACCTTCTCGATCACGCTATTAAAAAAGACGACGAAAGAGTTGAGATCCATTCGGAATATGTCTCTGCTGGGATCGGAATCGGATAAAAGGGCAAGGATATGTTCATATGGAGAAGGCCGAGATCCTACATGCAATCATGTTGAGGAGTAAGAAATTTTCAAACGTGGTAAAATTTAATTTAAAGCGAATTGCAAGCATACCAATACCAACAGAAGTCCCCGCAGACCGAGGTCTGACGATCGGCTCCATTAGCCTAGTGTCAACGGACTCCGAGATGACGGAAGGGGTGGTCGTCGAGGGTATATCAACCTTTGTAGGTAAATCGGCAGTGCCTCTCGGTTGTGACGGGGAGATACCACTGTTAGGCAAGCTGTCGGTACCAGAAACCATAGTCGCATCGGTCATAACGGCCGGTCCTATAGTTACACTTCTTTATTAGTCAAATGGAAATTTAGACAAATAAAGAGAATCATGATGATAGGATTATCTGCATACCTGCAAGTCCATCATCCTCAGGTAAACGGGAAATGCCAGGAATCATAAGAGTATCAGTCCCGATGGCTGGTCCTATGATTACACCCTTCCGTTAGTCAAAAAAATTAGACAAATGAAAAGGAGCACGGCGACCTATATTATATGCATACCTGCAGGTCTATCATCCCGAGGGAAACTAGAGATGCCGGGAATCATCACTGAATCAGTCCCAGTGACTGGTACTGTGATGACAATTCGTTATTAGTCAGATAAAAGATCGGGCAAAATGAAGGGAACTAGATATATACCTGCGGATGAATCACTCTCAAAGGGTGGTCCTGCAGCCTCTTTGGTGGCCTACTCAGCCAGCATATCGACTAATAGTCTGATATCGGACCCTGAAAAATTCGGTGCTGAGACATACCCTTGTTCCTCAAGACCTGTATCATGAAAGGCTTCATCCTCAACTGGTCTCTCTAATATGGCTTCTGCAGAATAATTTAAGTGTTGGATATATACGAAAAAGATGGGAACAGAAGGAAGAGCTTGGATATACCTGCAGTAGGGATAGAAGATTCTTTTTCCCCGATATCCATGCCTAGATTCTTCAGGTTATCTGAAAGAAGGCGAAGCGCAGAAATAATTAAAGGAGAGGCAATTCTTGAATTCTCTAGCTCTGCCAAATGCTACTCGAATAGAGGATTATCAGATTTAGGTGTACCTGGGCATAGTACGGTGGGTTCAACACTATTAACATGCTCAGTATCCAGGTTCGTGTCAACATCCATGGGCTCGTCATGAATAGCGTCACACATCTGCTGCATAAAGCTGTCCAAACAGCTAGAGTCAGGGAATACAGAATCTTGTGGAAGCTCACCTCCATAATGGCTTCCTGAAACATAAACATAATCAGGTTCAATGAATCCAAAAGGAGAATCATCTTTAATTAATGAAGACAAAAGAGTATTACCCTCTTCTCCGCCGTCGATACCTCCTAACTCCTCTCCGTAGGGGCGCCGACCAACATGTGGTTTATGAGCAGTCTTCTTCTGTTTCGGAATATTAACCCTCACAGAACCAATTGGTCGTTCATGCATGAACTTGCTACGTATCTCATCCTGTGCAGGAGCTTTGCCGCTAGGCCGGGATCTCGCATAGCGAGAAGCGAGCAACTCATGCTCGTCATCCATTCTACCTGGGGTGATAAGAGTCATCTTGTTAGGATAAATGAATAAGACCTTTCGTTCTGGTTTTTGAAAAGCCAATTGAGATCTAGAAAGGACATAACGCTGATGCCAACGAAAGAGGGCCAGATCCATTAATCCTGAAAAGAAAGATTCGGACAAACCTGTGGTAGGTTCTTCCCCATCAGTATCTATATCCACATGTTCTTCTTCGGAAGTCTCATCCTCATCATCAGAAGGTAGAAGCTCTTCATCATCCTCTATCCTGCCTTTACTCGAAAGAGAAGGTTTGGCGGGCTTTTTCCCCTGCTTCCTCGAAAGCTCAGCCTTACGAGCAGCCTTGATAGTGACTTGAGCCAAGTGCTCAGCCTCCAACTCTGAAAGACTCCTCACACCTATAAACTCATTGGCAGAAAGAAACCACTTGCAGCTGAGGAAAGTAAGCAGCGGCTTGCGCTTAGACGAAGGAAGAGCAAAGTAGGCTCCAGTACAGCCCACCATAGTCCAAAGCCATGCCCGAACGCCGTCAATAAGCCCTCCCTCATTCTTCAAACCACGGTTTGGATTCCCAACATATAGTTGGTCGTAGCCAAACTGGCGAACAAAACAGCACGGAAGGTATGGCTCTATGTGACAATGATTCTTCACCCGAAGAACAAGATACCTAACGCGGATGTTCACCAACCAACGGAAACAACCAGCGTCAAGAGAAGTCCGACCAGTTCTGGATTTCTCCTCATCAATCAACACATCACCATAACGACCCAAAAAGTGAGGAAAATACTTGTAGAACTCCTAGCTCTTACGAACTTGAAGCTCTCGTTGTACATCAGTGAACGTTTTCCCGAGCCATCTACTCCTTTCCAACAACTGCACGAAAGGAACAGGGACATCAACAGTACTAGGCGCCGACATTAAGTCAGGACGATGAAGAATGAGCCACGCCATCAGGTAGGTATATGGAAGCTCGACCTTTACAGAAATAAGCTCAGTCGACGGTTCAGGGCCCACCTGCGCAAAACCATCGACCAAATACCTGAGCCCATAATGGATGCCAGCAACCATTGCTGGAAGTAGAGAAAGCTCCCTCCCATAAGCTAGATGAACAGTGGGGAAGAGCACCTCGAGGGGTAAGGCGTCCGAAAACTGATATGGAACGACGCACTTCTTCAACTAGAGGGCAAGATAGCCTGCTAGCAGGGTCCTGGGCTCAATGGACTTCTATGCATGACAAAGGAATGTCCAGAACTTGGTCCCTGCAGGAAAAGCTCCCTCAGCACTGGCAGTAGTATAGGAGCAAGCTTCGGCCTTTTCCATCAACTCATTAGCGGCAGAAGGTGTCAAAACATCTAATTCACGAATGGTCTCGCCTGTGTTACCCTCCAAATTCTGGAATAGATAAACAGCGAACTGCTTCAAGCTGATCTGCCTCTTCCTCTTCGCTTGAGGGGTAACCTTGATTAGAGAAGTATGATAATGGCATGTGACGTCCCAAAGAGTATCGTACATATCGGGAGTATCCTTCTTCAACCACTCCAACTGTAGGTTCGAGGGAAAGTAGTCCTGGTACGAACAATCCCCCATTGGAAGACCAGAAACTTGATGCATCTCATGCAAAGCCAGCCCTAACTCTCCACCGCTAGTCAGAAATGTGTTACTATCAGGGATATATGTTTCTAACAATGCTAAGAAGTGGCGACAGCTGACCGGGAATCCATACATAGTGGCTTGTATAGGTGCGTACAACCCACTGCTTTTCAGATCATTCTCCCAACGTCCCAGGACATAACTGGTCATACGTGTCCACCATCCCTTGTGCTGCGAGTAAGTCCAACCAAAACACCTGAACTCTGGTGGAGGTAACTTCCTCCCAAGTTTAGCCAGGCGGTTCTTCACAGTAGGAGCAGCTGCTGATACCTCGCCTGGGGGTGCAGTATCAAGACCCAGAATCCCTGGTCGAAGACCGCAAATATAATGATGCCCATTGGAGCCTGGAGTCTTATGATGGGAAATATATCCACAGTGAACTCGATCGCTATCATCTATAAGATTCCAGGACATCTGACGCTCTACGGCCTGCCCCTCCAAATGAGTAAAGGAGTGCTGACGGGGAATGGAGGGGATATAAAGAAGAGCCCCCTCATCATTATTCAGCCAATGCTCGTCAGCCAAAGTCAACCTGGCCGGATCCTCAACAGAATCTCTAAACAGATAACTAGGCCTCTCTAAAGCCTGAGTAGAAATAGAGTCTGCAGTGAAAGGAGCATCCGTGATCAGCTGGCGTAAGGAACGACGCCCCCCTCTCGTATCAAACGGCGGGATTCATCGGAACGATTCCCGTCAAACTGAGGAAGGGGACCAATAGCCTGCCTGATGGCGACAGAAGAGAAAACCTCCCCACTACAACCGGTAGTAGTGTGAGGGGGAAGACTGCCTGCAGGGAATTCAACTGCAACAAAACAAGGGTAAAGTCAGAAAATTATCCATAAATTGTACAAGGACTAAATCCATCTCGCAAGAGAGCGAGATAAGATCACCCACGGGGAAATTGGAGAAACGATTTTAAGTGTCCTACACTGGAAGAACAGTATGCATCATCACGTAAACAACGTGGTAACATACACCGACCTACAAAGTGTAAGACAACACAAAATCGCCCCAATATACCGGAAGACTTGAATTGGCCAAGCAAAACAAGTCTGAAACCTCGACCCCCGTGAAGGAGGATGTCGGTTCTTCTCGAATGACCCGCGAAGGGGCCAAGCGAGGATACAACAGAGCCACGAATTTCCTGAAACCTCGATCCCCGCAAAGGAGGATGTCGGTTCTTCCCGAATGAACCGCAAATGGATCAATCGGGGATATATAAAGCATAAGTGCTCACCCCCGAAAGAAGATGCCGCCGAAGAGGATGCCGCGGGAGCCTCCCTCTCGCTATGCTGGGAAAGGGAGCGACTCCTATGAAATCGGGATCAGCGCGAAGACGTGGAGAATCTGCAGTAAAAATCAACGGGTCAGGTACAATCATAAATCTGAACGTCCGAAATTTAAAAGGAAAATTAAGAACTTTAACTTAAATCCTATAAAATAAATAGGATTTTATGGTTGAGGCCTAATTAAATCTATGAATTTCGTACATGCAAAACCGTGAGCTCATATTGCTGTGTAAACCCTCATGATAAATTTTGGTGAAATACCCAAAATACCCCTCGTGTTCAAGACTAAATTATAGTCAAGGACATGCCCGAGTTGAATCATGATCACCATAGTTGTTCATCTAACACCCCCAATATCCCACAAGTTTGGTTAATTTTACAAATAAACCCTTGTGTAAAATTTAGCCAATTTTGTAAATAGACCCCTCCACAAATTTCGGTTTAATTTCTACATACCCTCCTCAAAACTTTGGTCATGAGTTTGTGATCTAAACTTTTGAAATTTCAGCCTTAAAATTTCAGCCCTTTTTGCAAATAAACCCCTCTACAATTTTTGGGTTGCTTTGTGCAAATAAACCCCTCAAACAATATTGATTCTTTGCATGCAAACACCCTCAAAGTTTGGCCAAATGGGTATGGAATTTCAACCCCAAATTTCAGTCCACATTTGCATAAGAATCCCGAATTTCAGTCCCTTTTTGCATAAAAGCCCCCCGAATTTTGGCCATATTGCATTTTTTGCATAAAACCCCCCAAATTTTGGTCCATACATGCAACCCATCATCAAGACCCTATCTTTTTATAAAACCCAACTCATGAGAACAAAAAGCTATGATCTTTGCATATAGATTCATGTCATACCCCCATCACAAGCATAAAGCTTCAATCTTTCTTGAAAAAGAGGAGAGTTTTTTTAAAAGGGAAACTTACCCAAATCAAGAAGCCTCCCTTGAGCTTGAGGATGAAGAAAAACCCTAGCTTGGAGGAGAGAGGATTTTCGGCCAACAAAGGAGGAGAAAAAATCCGAATTTTGGTGGAGGTTTGAGGTTTTAAAGAGAGGAATTTTAATGGGTTTGGAATTATCAAAAGAGGGAAACAATGGTGGATGGATAAGAGGTAGAAGAAGAGAGAGTTTGAGAGGAAATAGAATCCTTTTGAAATTTTGGAAAGAGAGGGAAAACAAAAGAGGAAACAAAACCAAAACAAGAAAGGAAACAAACAAAAAAAAGAGAAAAGAGGGGAGGGGATCTCGGTTTTTGAACCGAGACAGCCTAGGATGTCTCGGTCTTGGTTGAGACACCCACGGGTATCTCAACCCAGTTCGAGCCCTCGATTGTGGTTTTCAAGCCCGAATTTGCCTATTTTCGTTGGTTGTTGGATGTTTCGACGAAATCAACACTAATCGACACCGGACGATTCAAAACCTTAGGGTCAACGCCGGTCAACGCGTAACCCTAGGTCAACGCCAGTCAACGCGTTGTGATCAAGAAGTCAACGTACAACGTTCAAAACCCTAGGGTCAACGCCGGTCAACGTGTAACCGTAGGTCAACGCCAGTCAACGTGTTGCGATCAAAAAGTCAACGTACGATGTTCAAAACCCTAGGGTCAACGCCGGTCAACGCGTAACCATAGGTCAACGTCAGTCAACGTGTTGCGGTCAAAAGTCAACGCCAGGCAATTTAAAATCCTAGGGTCAACGCCGGTCAACGCGTAACCTTAGGTCAACGCCGGTCAATGCGTAACCCTAGGTCAACGCCAATCAATGCGTTGCAATAAAAGAGCCGATGTGACGGAGATAGTCAAGTTCAAAGTCAACTCGACGACGTGAGCTAAACTCAACTCATCAGTTTTAGATTTGAGACTTCGACGATGGCCAGCCGATAAACGCAGCGCCGAAAGAACTTCAGCTATTCGTCAAAGCATTGAATAGATTAAAAATCGAAGGAGTCAAGAATCGAAGCTAACTACAGGTCCTTTATGCCGATCGAAGGCTGGATCAATCACATCTAAAGTATTACAGCCTCTTCTATGAAAGAAACGAGTCTGGAACGCTTTGGAGGGGGTATCTGTAGGCATTAAAAATTGCCTATAGGTCTCTACGAACAGCTCATCATTAAGAAGAGACGATGAATGTCACTATCCAAGTCACAAAAGTTTGATTGACGTCGACGAACGCTTGAAGTGAATCGACGAACTACGTGAACTAACAGAATTTCGGAATAACAAGGGTACGAACTGATCGGGCACCTCGTGTCGTTCACAAACGGCGAAATACCCTTCATGTCTTGTTTATTCCATGAATGCTTTAATCATTGGAGCTTATAGAACTCCTCATCGGCTTTCCAACGCACTTTGAATCACTCAAATCCGACATCGGATGAAGAAGTTACGAAGGAAACGGATAAATATACGAAATACAATGTCTCAGCCCGAGTGAGACACCCCGAGGTGTCTCGGCCCAGCCGAGACACCCCAAGGTGTCTCGGCCTCGCTGAGACACTCTAGGGTGTCTCCAGCCCCTAAAGCTATCCGTTGTGCGGTTTTAACCGCCCGGAACCCCTCTTGAGCCTATAAATACAGCTTTAGGCCCTCATTTTTCTGGAGCTGGAATTTTGGAGAATTGGCGAAGCCCTGCCGGACTGAAGATTGATCGAGTTCTTCAACACCAAAGAGAGAGATTCTTCAGATCTGCATCACCCGCACCCGTTCCTTAGGATTATCCCGTTGCGGTAATCCTAAGAAGAGCAATTATCTCGCTGTTGCCGAGATAAGCGCTTCTGCTTCTAGATTCCTTCGCGGATCGACGGAGTTCCGGATCTGATCTGATTGTCAAGTAGTCCACGGATATCGACATCCCCGTCACCGGCTAAAGACCCACGCAAGCAAGAAACGACGAACGAATCTTGCGTTATTTTTGAAAAGTTGTAATCTTTCATTTCTTATTCTTTTTATTGAATATTTTGAATTCTTTGTAAGCAACCCATATTATAATGAGTTCAACAATGAAGGAAACTTTTACCGAAAACAATACTTGATATAGTTAAGTTGAACACTTTGTTTAGGTTTTGATTGCTACTGCTTTGGTTTATAATAGATTGAAAAAGAGAGGGAATTGGGGGCGAGAATGAGGATTAAAATGAGGACGATAAGAATTAGAGAAAGAGTAGTCATGAGAGTGAGGGAGAGTGATGATTGGGGATAAATTGAGATATCATCTATTTTTTGACTATAAAATCATAAGTAGATCCTTATTCTCACTTTCTAGTTAATCTTATGTGTTCCTGTATTAAAGTTAAAAATTCAATGCTAAACTTATTTATAGATAGTTAAAGATGTTTAAACATAGAATACGTAACTGTTGCATTTAAGAGTTAGATGTGAAATATAAGAATTATAAATTACCTTTAACACAAAAATGTTAATATTAGTTGTCAATTTTACTAGCCAAGCGTTGCTTATCCTTGAATTGTAACAGTTTATACTATAATATATACTCTATAATATTAATTATATCTAGTATCTGTTAACTATATCCACTATCATATCAACTATATCATGTACCTGTTAATTATATCCAATATGATATTAACTATATCTAGCATCATATTAACTATATCCAGTATCACGTTAACTATATCCAGTACAATTATATGTTTGTCTAATTCGACGATTATATACACACACTATATCCAGTATCATGTTAACTATATCCAGTACAATTATATGTTCGTCTAGTTTAACATTTATATACACACAGCTACATGGTGAGATCTCCATGATATTTTCTTTATATTTTCTTTGTAAATGACCTATTATAATTACAATATAAGAAACTACATCTCTCGTTGGCATTTCGTCAAACACTTTACGAGCAGGCTCCTAACTGCTACATATCATATACTATTTTAACATACTGCTCTAAGAAATCAACTTCTACTCATCCATTTTAATTAAATAAACTAGCAAGATTCAATCTACCATTAAGAAATAAAATCACAAATAATCCAATCATGAGATTTGTTTGGGAGAAAGGATGGAGGGGAGATGAAATGAGAGGAGGTCACAGGTGGTTTTGAGGAGGTGAATTTGTTCAGTGCAAAGATTTGCAGTGGAGTAGGCGATAGCGAGGGCAGGGGAGAAAGTTTGACAAAGGAGATGATAGTCTCTGCCATCATGCGGAAGAGTTTAAAGGAGGAGAGGGGTGGTTGAGGGAGGAGAAGATGGCAGAGGGGGAGGTGAGAGAGGAAGACGGCGGGTCAAAGGGGCGCTTGAGGTCAATATTGGCAGAGGGGGAGGCGGGAGAGGGGAGAGGACCTATTCAGAGGGGAAGAGGAGGAGAGGAGGGAGGAGCAACTATGAATGTAAGGGTTAAGGTTAGGTTAGAAGAGAGGAGAGTGGAGGAGGAGTCGAGGGAGAAGCAACATAATTAGTAATGGCGCCGACACTGGATGTTGGAGACTAGGATTTAAGGAGAGAGTTGAGTTAGGAGGAGGAAGAGAGAGGAGAAATTTCGCCATTGTTGTAATTTCCATGAGAGAGGGAGAGAGGGAGAGAGAGAGGTGTTTTTGTGTCTTATGATTTTTCCTCTCTCTATGCTTAGTTGACAGAAGAATAAGGCTAAAATACAATATTACCTTATATTTTGGGTTTATGCACAGTGATTTAAATACAAGAGGTTGGGTCACATTAGCTTCTCAAATTTTTAAAACAGTCAAAATTTAAAATTTAATTATAGAAATTGACCATATTTTTTTATTTACCATTTTCAACCAACATTAGCATGTTGGATATTTATTAAGCAAAGTCAATTTTGCCTTTGTGTTTTAGTCCCATATCGGAAAATTGAAAGAATCCTCTCTCCCTCAATCCTATAAATACACCCTTATTCACATTCTAAAACACAAGCAAAAAAAAAGTTTTTCTCCTCTCCTCTGGATTAAAGAAAATTGTTTTTCCCCTTTATAATTTTTGTTATTAACTTTTTTGGGCAATCTTCTTCATCTGAGCTGAAGCTCTGTACTCTCGCCCGAGTACGGAGGCCGGTCGTTTCCAGGGGCTTTTACCGCTAGGGGGAAGAGAACCATTTGCGCCAGGGCGATAGACGGGTTCTCAATCTTCTAGGACAGTGATTACACGACTGCTCCCGTCAGGCCTGGTTTTCTTATCTCTTATTTATCTCTTATTTATTTTATTCAGATTTATCTGCTTGCTATAACCTTTAAAGTTGGTAAATTTCCAACAATCTAGAAGATTGAGAAGTTTATAGCTTTTGCTTTTAATCCGGAAAAATTATTTTAAAAAGTATTGTTCATCATTTTTACTGTTCATCCAGGAAAAAATATATATTTCTTTCTGTTAAAAAAAAGAGAGAAAATTAATAATAGTTAATTTGTTGTAATTTGCTTTACTTGCTCTTGTTTTTTTGTTAACTAATAATTTAATTTAGTTGTTATTAAAATAATAATTTTTTTAAAAAAGGAAAATTTGTTACTGTTCACCGAGGGTTACTGTTCACTCGGGAATTTTTCTGTTTGTTAAGCAATTTTATTATTGTTCATCTAATCTATTTGTTTTCATTATTTGTTGGCATAACTAGTAATTAATACTATTATTTAATTGCTGAAAAAAATTATTTTTTAACTGTTACTGTTCATTCCAAAAATAAAAATTTTACTGTTCATTTAAAAACATTTTTAATTTTTATTTAAAAAATGTTATTGTTCATTTAAAACAGTTTTTAATGTTTTTTAAAAAATGTTACTGTTCATTTTTTAAAATGGTGTTACTGCCCATTTATTTTTATGAGCGTTACTGTTCATTTATTTTATGAACGTTACTGTTCATTTATTTTAAGGATGTTACTGTTCATTTATTTATTAAAAATGTTATTGTTAATTTAAAAACAGTTTTAATGTTCATTTTATTTAAAAAAATCTGCTTAATGCTTACATATAGCACTATTCATCAGAGAATTATTCTTCTTTATTCATAAAAATACAGTTACTGTTCTATGAAAATTTGGTTTCTAAAGCCTATTTTAAAAGTAAAGATTATCTCTGTGATTAATTGCTCATGTTTATTACTGATTAATTTGAGCTGTTAAATACTTATTTTCATTAATCCTCTTTAATGTGTAAGCTTTATAGATGGGTTTTGCTCTCACGACATTTAAATCATGAAGTTCGAACATCAATAGGTAAACCCCTCCTCGGCCTTATCCAATATATGTTTGCATTATAATTGCTTGGCAAATTAAATGCATACAGAAAATATTTTAAAGTTTCTATATATTATTAATGAACAAAAACTCATTGAGTGAACCGGTTCAAGTTTTTTTGGATTAGTTGGTATCTAAGGCAAGGTTTAGGGGTTGCGTAATGCGCTCTGCAAGGAACAAGGTACTTAATTGATCTTTGATCAACCTCTAGTACTATCCTTACCTGGCTAACTACCCGGGTAAAACTTTAATCTTTTAACTTTAGGAGTTTTTGGTTTGGAATAAGAGGACCGGAATTATGGGAAAATTCATATGCATTTATTTAATTACGCTTCTTGCATCATATATTGCCTAATGATAAATAATTAATATATGAGCGAACCAAATCAGGGTGCATCTTTTAAAATTCTATTTTATATGATGGATTATATTTCAAATCTTCAAATGTAAAGTTCATCTCTTTTATTGCGTTATGATGGATATTGCAATAAATGTTCATATGTCCTTTTAGATAACTTGCATTTGTTACATGATTAATTATAATGTTTTATGCAAGAATGCACTTGTAAAATTTAAAGCACGTATGTACAAATATTATTATTATTATTATTTGTATAAGAGGTGGTACTAGAAAATGACAACATAAATTTGGAAGGTCTCTTTTGTAGACAACCAATTTAAATTTGGAAGGTCTCATTTGTAGACAACCAATTTAAATTTGGAAGGTCTCATTTGTAGGCAACCAATTTGCAACCTCTTATAATAGAAGAATTTAAAAAAAATTTATGCATATGAATTATGAAGTATGAAATATATTGTTCTCTTGAATGCTCTGCATGTATCTATTATTAATTTCATTCATGTATGTGCATATGCATAACTGCAAAATTTTAGTTCCACATTAGTTTAAAATGTTCAGATATTAAGGTCAAATCTTAATCTGTACAAACACTATGTGTTTACATCTTCAGACATAGACTGATCTTTTATGATCATAGACCATGACCTAATGTCAATTTCAAACAACATGATGGACTAATTACAAATAAGAACTTGATAAATAAATACAACGCCTGCTAGGCAAAGTTGTGATTCTAGACTTTGTAAAGTCTGTGAAAAGAATCTTGCTGACCCTTTTGACAAGGGGTCTATCCAGGAGTGTGGTTCTGGATTTATCGAGGGAGATGGGGTTAAGCCCATAGATGAGGTCACTGACAGCGGTAACCCAACCCTTATTTGGAGACGTAGTCCCAATGTTGGTTCAATGTGGTAGAAACAAGCTGGACTAGTGACACTCGTGTGGAGCATCGACCCAGATATATTCATATATCACTATGTAGCTTGTGCTACTACCCCTTCTCTATGATGACAATGTTCTTATGATACAGCTGGCTAGGCTGAGTTTTACTCTTAATAAGTCCAACGTGTGTATTATGGGGGTATTAAATAAACAGTTGTAGTACCCTTTGAGGACTTACCTACGTGAAAGGAACCGTGATGGCCGCGGTTAGGGGGGGGCTGGGCTAACCCCTAGAAACTCTCATGAGTCGGTTTATTGTGAGCATGGTCTTTAACGCTCAACCCGCTTTGCTCAATAGATGAAGACGTATTGTGTGTGTTTTATCAATACCTGATTCAAGGGGTCTAATTCAAGGCTTAGTCCATTATGTCCCTTAGGTGGCAATGAACTCATTGAACTCACTAAGGAAAGGTTCAAAGCCGAAAGTTACCTCTCCCGAATCCACGATACGTAAGGTTGCCCAACCTATTTTCTTTTGTGATTTATTGATTTATTTATTGATTTTGAGTTTTCTGTCAATATTGCCTTTTGGGGGGGACTGTTGGATATTTATTAAGAAAAGATAATTTTGCCTTTGTGTTTTAGTCCCACATCGGAAAATTGAAAGAATCCTCTCTCCCTCAACCCTATAAATACACCCTTATTCACATTCTAAAACACAAGAAAAAAAAAAAGCTTTTCTCCTCTCCTCTGGATTAAAGAAAATTGTTTTTCCCCTTTATAATTTTTGTTATTAATTTTTTTTGGGCAATCTTCTTCATCTGAGTTGAAGTTCTGTACTCTTGCCCGAGTACGGAGGCCGGTCGTTTCCGGGGGCTTTTACCGCTAGGGGGAGAGAACCATTTGCGCCAGGGCGATAGACGGGTTCTCAATCTTCTAGGGCAGTGATTACACGACTGCTCCCGTCAGGCCTGGTTTTCTTATCTCTTATTTATCTCTTATTTATTTTATTCGGATTTATCTGCTTGCTATAACCTTTAAAGTTGGTAAATTTCCAACATAGCCATCGTTAGCGAAAAGTAGGTTGATCTTGAAATTTTCAATTTTTCTAACTACTTGGGATTGCCAATCCCGGTAGTTATAAAAGCAGAGTTTTTTTAGGATATATAGATTGGTTTTTTGCTGATGTTGCGAGAGTTAGTCGAAATGGTAAATAAATAGGAGCGTGATTGATTTCTATAATTTAATCTTAAGATTAGATTGTTTTGAAAGTTTGTCCTTTGTCATAAATTCAGTTTGAATTTTAGATTTCACATCTCTTTAAATGCCGACCAAGGTTCAAAAGTCAAAAGAAACAGTCCATGCAGCTAAGCTGTGAAAGTGCTTCCTTGGCTGCTACAGAATAATGCAAATCACAAGCACATACTTATCTAATGCATCTAGATGTGAAAATATGTGATCATCATTAACTTTCCAACAATCTCTACGCACTTCTAAACTAATTACACCCGACTAATTCATCGCCCACTTGGTTTTATTTGACCTCTTGCCTTTGACATCACCATATTGAAAATAACTTTCAACTCCAAAGCCCTTATACTTTTCTATACAAACTATCCTATATAAATTGTTAATAGAACATTATAGTTAGTCAAATGTACTTGCAAAAAAAAATGCCTTCATCTAAGAGAGTTGAGCTCCAAGGTCTTTCAAGGCCTCAACCCTTCAACGTGGCTAAAGATTCTCGTCAAATCAAGAAGCCGGTGATAGTCTACCTCCGGCCAACGAGGATCATCCATGCTAGGCCTCAAGATTTCATGAGCATAGTTCAGAGCTTGACGGGGCAAAAATAGTTCTACTGAGTTGAGTCCATCAGACCATGAGATTGCATAAGGGAGATTTAAGAATAAGATTTGTTTTAGCACAAACGCATGTTTGTAGGAGCTTGTTATGTTCTGGTCATTGCGTACATAAAAAATAGGAGATAAAGAAATAGTGTTACTTGATGAATGTGTTCTCAGTTTCAAGCAGTGTTTGACTCACAAATACTTTTCTTGGTCCATTAACTTTTAGCGATAATCGAAATTATCATTTAAATTGAAAATTGGTGGGTTTTTTTTTATTAATAACAAGGAGGAGGATTTCAGGGTTTCTGTGAATGGCTGGTACCATATAAAAGTATGGATAAATAGTTGTATAAGTATATAATCAATATTTAATAGGGTTATTTCTTAATTAGATACCATCTCTAAAACTTGGTTATTCTACAGAAACTATATTTGATTGTCAATTTATATACAAATCATCTTTAAAGGAGTTTTTGTTTCGATCAACTACTTATACTCATACTCACTTTAATTAACTTTTTTTGCTATAATGATTAGATGTCAAATACTAAATATATTGTGGAGATGCTCCTTAACATACGCTATGTGTGGTCAAATATTGAGAAAATTTAACTGAAAATGGGCCCAGGTTGTTGGCTGCGATAAAAAACTCTTTTGAAGTGGTTTATGTATAAATTGACAATCAAGGTGGTTTCCTAGAATATGGGTGACAATCTGGCCCGAACCCAACAGCCTACCCGGATCCACCTAATACAAGACCCACCAAAAGCCACATATTTAGCTAAATCAGCTTCCTTTTAAAAGTGAGAGTTTGGTAAAATTTTCTTTAAATAGTTTTACCCCTGAAGCTTTTTCATATATATTATAATTCTAATTCTAATTAAAGTTAATAATTAATCAAATATAAAGGCTAAAAAAAGGCTCAACTTCATTATTTTGTATACTTTAATGAATATCTAGCCTCAGGGTCTGTTTGTTTCGCATAAAATAGAGCTAAAAGTGAAGGAAAAGCTCAATTTGAAAACTGACAATGAAAATCTGTCAGTTTTCTTCGTATGCGGGTGTTTGTTTCGTTTTGAGCGGCGAAAGAAAGTGGGATAGAAAACGGGATACACGTGGGATTTTCTGAAAGTTTGTTTCCGTCCCCAAAACCCTGATTTCGCTGGAAAGTGAATAAAGCCTCAGATTTTTTTTCCCTTCTCCTTTCACCCTAGGGTTCTGATCACCGCGCCGTTCTCTTTCCCTCCAATTTCTCCCGCCTCCTGCTCTCGCTTCCACCCCAATTTCCAACATCAACTTCGCACTGCTTCCTCTTTCTCCAGCTCTCGTTCTCACTTCTTGATGCCATTCTCCTATGCAAGCCAGCTCGATCTTCATCCATTTTCTCGAGAACGCGATCACTATTCTTGAAGAATCGTTTTTAGGGTTGATTTTGCAATTGATTTGGGGATTTGATAATAGGTCGTTGTTCTTGAGATCTTACGCGCTACTCGGGTAAAAAAAACTCCCAAACGCCTTTTGTTTCTAATCCGTTCATGTAAAATGGATTAAATTTTATTTGTGATGAGTTTCATCTTGAGTTCTTGCTTCGATTTGAGCTCTATTTTTTGCTCTGATTTCGAGCTCTGATTTGTGGTGTTTCGTGCTCTGTTTGAGATTTGATCTGTTCTGAGTTCATGCTAAAATGATAACTAATTTTTGCGGCATTGTGAGCTCTATTTGAGCACTAATTTTATTTAACTTAAAATATATACTTTGGTTTTGTGAGCTCTGGTTGCTTGCCTCAACTCTTGATATGTTCTGAGTTCATGCTAACATGAATATTAGTTGCAATTTTCGATAATTATTTGCGTAAAAAGAAGCACATTTGTTTGGAGTACAGGCGTAGATTAGTAATTGACTACGTCATTTATCATGAATGAATGGCACATTTTGTAATTTTTTTCAAATATAAACAACCTCTACAGTCGAAAATCATTTTATTTCTTTAAAAGATGGGAAATGAATCAATTTTTATAGGTATAAACTCATTGTCTGCATTCAAATAGTTGATAGATTCATAGTTATAGACTTTCTTGTCTTTGAGCATGGCATTTGTATTTGATGAACTGAATACGAACTTAGAAATAAATTTAGAAATAAATTTGAAGGCAAACAATAAGCGCTAAGTATGTAAAATCTCTGATAGCTCATTTTAGTGACTTAATGACATTCTTCTCTATATGTACACATATTGTAGTTACCATTCTTCTTGGCCTAGCAATAAGAAGAGAAAAAAATGTATTTTTGATTGTGGGTCATGGAACATGCTTGAATTCATCATATTGAACAATGTGACCTGACTTTGTCTGCATTACTTTCCAAATACATTTTAAAAGTCTAATAACATTGTCTTATCATTTTGCAAATAGGATCTGAACAATATAATTAAACAACCATCTTCATTTAATGTTAGTATCTGCTTTAATATGACGTTTGTATTTTAGATGGATGATGATCTCGATGAAGAGACCGTAGTTAATATGTGTTTTCGGGTGCTGCAATAGGGCTGAGCATGGTTCGGTCCAAACCAAAAAAACCGACCGAACCGACCCGAACCGACCCGGAAAAATCGGTTTTATGAATAGGGCGGTTTGGGTCGGTTTGAAAAACTTTTCAACCCGAACCGACCCGAACCGACCGAATATAGTGCAATACTACCCATTCTGATCTCAAACCCTACCCGACCCGTCCCCAAAGAGTCAAAGACTCAAACCCTAAACTCATTTTCTGAATCATTATGGGTTAAAAATAATATCATTATATCAGTGTTTAATGTTTAATAATCTCCTACTTTGTTGATATCTTTTTTTCTTTAACATAGTTTGTTGTTTGATAAAAAGTTTGATGAAGTTAGAACCGAACAAACCGAACCGAACCGCACCGAACCGACTTGCAATAGTTTGGTTCGGTTTTGAATTATAGGCGGTTCGGTTCGGTTGTTCAAATTTTGGTAAAAACCGAACCGAAACGACCGTTGCACACCCCTATGCTGCACTATCTGTCTTGGTTATGGTTATGACATTCATGAGGAGAATGCAAAGTAGACGTAGATCTATACGTGCAGGTCCTAGTGAAGAGAAAATAAAATAATATCAAAATAGACAACAACACATGGGTCACATATATAATGGATTTAGTGATAGTTGTGCCAACTATGTTAGAATGTGAAGTGGTGCTTTTATGAAGCTGGCAGAGATATTGAGGAGGAACGATTTATTACGAGACTCAAGACATGTTATAGTGGAGGAGCAACTTGTTATGACTTTGAATATTTGGGGGGCATAAAACTAAAAATTGAAGTATTAGCTCACATTTTATTAGATCTGGCGAGACTGTGAGTAGGTATTTCAACAAAGTGTTAGAAGCAATTTGCCACATACGACCATGCTTTTTAAGACAAGCACGGAATGAAGTTCTACAGGAGATCCTTAGCAACCCTCTATATTATCCTTATTTCAAGGTATTCTCTCTTTAAATTGTGATTAAAAGCATGTTCATTTAATTTAATAAAAAATATTCAATTGTAATTTTTTTGTTCTCTAGGATTGTATTGGTATGATAGATGGTACGCATGTTGATGCTATGCTACCTGCTAGTCTTCAACCATGATTCTGTGATCGAAAAGGTGTTACACAAAATATTTTAGCGATTTGTGCTCCAAACAAGTTATTCACTTATGTATTAGCTGAATGAGAAGGTTCTACAAATGACTATAGAGTCCTCCAAGATGCATTGTCTAGACCACAACCTCATGGCTTGAAAGTATATGATGGTAATTTCATTAAATCTTTAGTTTTAAGTAATTACTTTAATTAATATTGGTTTATTCAATGAATTTACAAAAAATTCTGCTAAACACTTTCACATCATGCGTTTGTAGGAAAGTATTACTTGTGTGATGCGGGATACACGACCATGACGGATTTTATCTCCCCATGTCGTGGTGTTCGTTATCATTTGAAGGAACAAATAGGAAAAACACCTAAAAATAGAAGAGAATTATTTAATCATAGACATTCTTCTTTAAGGTCTAAAATTGAATCTACATTTGGTTGCTTGAAGAATCGTTTCAAAATTCTCACCGCAAAACTTCATTACCCTTTTTGCACGCAAGTGGATATCGTATTAGCTTGTGTAGTTCTTCACAATTATATTGTAATGGTTGACCCAGATGATGACAAATTCAATGAGAGCGTTGAGACCGAAGATGATGAAGGTGATGTTGCTAATGAAGATGAGAATAATATTGTTGATTTCTCTCAACGCCAAACTCAAATGGAGTAAACACAATCAAGAAATGTATGGAAGAATCGTAGAGATCAAATAGCTTGGGAAATGTGGGTTGATTATTACGATAAATATAAGAGAGGGAATACTAATAAAATAGGCATGTGATGCAATATGATAGTGATGTTGTCTTATGTTATGAATTATTTTATTTTCATGTACTTCATCTTATGATAGCGTGTGTAAAACTATAAAATGTTAATTGAGAAAATTTTGTATGCTACTATTATGTGTTGTATGGAATTTTCTCTTAGGACACACTTTCTTTACTCAACTTCCGTATATTTTTTACATTTCTCTATAACTATTTTCTAAGTATGGCTGACAACTTCAATTGTGAGAAACTTGATAAGGTCAAAGGCAAGAGTACAACATCCAATTCATCACCTAGAACCCCAAGGAATTCATCAATCCCTTGTGGGTTTAACCCGGGATTTATGCCTTATCACTCTTCACAAGTTGGCTAAGGTCCTAATTTTTGGAATAATTTTCAAATGCAAGATGCTAACTTTTGGGGAATTGGCCAACAACCACCAATATCATTCATGAACATGCTAAATGCTCCTCGAAGTTTACAACGTCAAAGTTGTAGCATAGGTGAAACTCCGTCACCTAATCAAAAATGTCAAAGCAACAAGAGAAGTGCTATTGATATTGATGGTGATTAAAGTTTATCCCCTAATCCAAAGAGGAAAAAGAAAGCTATTGCTCATTAATCTAAAAAGAAAGAGGCTTGCAAAGCTCAATGAGAACTTTTATCAGTATCTTTCAAAGTAGCTCTTAAAGTAGCTCTATCCAAAGCAGTCATAGGTTCATAATCCACAAACCTAGAGCATCTTCTTACATAAGCAACTTTTGAATTGAAACTAGGATCTGTAGGAGGTAAGGAATTCAGAGGTTAAATATTTGGGAAGTCCTCTTCTTTTTCTAAACCTTCCTCACTGTTGAAAAGCATTGGCAACTATTTTTCTCACCAACATTATTTCCATTAGCCATAATAGCTTTGCAGTTAGAATCTTCAGTTAAAACATTTCTTTCTTTCTCCTAAGCTACATTGTCTTCAGAAAAGATAGGAGGCAAAGAGACATTCAATTCCACCCCAGTCTCTTTACTCTTATTATTTTCACCATTCACATCTTGATCAACCAACATTTCATTTTCAGAAATCTTCACCTGTTCTATAACTTGCTTAGCCTCAATATCTTTTGAAGAATTATCTTCCCAAATTCTCCACACGGACTTTTTATTTTGATAAAAAGACTTAGCTTCATTCCACAATCTGGCAGCTGGAGAATCCCATGGATTATTCCGTAAGTCTTGTCTAACAGTCCATGAATTAGTATCAGAAGAACCATATCCACTATCCTTTCTCCCCTTAAACCATTTATCCTGGAAAGAACTCTGATTGTTGTCTTCCATATAGTCCACTTTCTGTTTTTTCTTTTCAACTTCAACAATTTCACCTATAATCGACATAATAGAAACTTCAACATTATACTGATTTTTTCCAACAAAAATCTTCAAGACTTTATGAATGTTAATATATTCTAAACATCTGACTAACAAAACAGCATCCACAAACTCAGAACCAGCATTTGTCAGCGGATCAAGATCAACTAAATCAGCAAAAGGCTTCACCATCAATTCAAAGGATTATCTATTCCATAAATGAGGAGGAACATATTTCAATTTGATCCACACTTGAGAATTTCTCTTTTCCATCACATTCCCTTCCCAAGCATTCCATCTTCGAAACTTAATTTTACAAGATCTTAGAGATATAACTCACATCTTTATTAAATCCTCCATTTGTCTCCACAGCTGAATTTTAACTAAAACTTCTCCATTAGTAAAAAGTGTTGCATCCCAATGTTTATTTAACGAAAAATAAGCTCTCAAATCTAGCTCCAGCCTTTCTAAAGAGACATTACCCCCCTCAACAAAAAATATTATAGCAAAATTTCTGAATTTTTGAAAGCCAGAATTCACCTCGCCTTCAAAACGAAGGACGGGAGAAGAAAAACGAGGATGATCACCTGAGATCTTCAGTTCAGCCTCCAGATCCCCAAAATCTCTTGGCCCATGATCTTGACACTGGAAAACATTTTCTTGCCCTTCAACAACTGACGAAATAGGCCTTTTGCCTTTATCTTGCTGTCGTAAAGTATATTGGTTCCTTAAAGATGATTGAACTGATGCCGTTCTCTCCCTACGCAATTGCCAAGGATTCAACCGACCAGCACCACCACCATTATTAGGGTTTTGCTCAAAACGACCATCACCACCGCGGTTCCCAAATTTACCTCCAGATCGACCACTAAAATGGCCACGCCCACCAAATCCAGATCCTCTACCTCCATTACCACGACCTCCAGCTTCAAATCGAAAACAATTCTTAGCTTCATGTCCAACTCCTTGACATCTGAAACATACAATCGGATCTCTACAATCTTTCGCCATATGTTTCGAACCTCCACAACGAAAGCACAAGCGATTCCTTCGGATAAAATCAGCAGAAAGATGAAGGGGAGAAGCAAATTTTTTGATCTGAGGCGATCTAGGGTTTCGTTTAACAATGCTAACACAATCGACTTTATCTATATCCGCCTTCAATTCTTCTTGAGATCTACACGATGGATCAACTCCCACCGTTGGTTTTAACCCGAACCCAGCCACAAACTTAACCCTAGTTTCATCACAAACTCTAGTTTCATCCAAAACATGCTTGGGCTTTAAATTGGGCTTTGAAACAAAAAAATCAGAGATTAAAGATAGAACAGCTTCACCCCAAATTTTTTGAGCCATAAAATTTATTGTTTCAATTGGCCCAATCAAATCCTTGGAATTAATCCCCAAAGTCGCCATTTTTTTGTTCTTTTTTTTTCTCTCT
>BQKN01029227.1:0-10007 GCA_022839385.1 Asparagus kiusianus
AAACTGCCTCTTTTCACAACATTTTTTTTTTTCGTTCTTTCTTGCTTTTTTTCTATTTCCGCTTGATTGACATGATTAAAAATTAAATACTAGGCGAGCAAGTTAAATAAAACAGGTGTCAAAATCAATACAAAAAGATGCTGTCAACAGCTACACGTCAAACAATTCAGGAGATGCTAACTCAGAAAAAAAATATTTAACTCTGCTCAAAGTTGGACAATTTTGCTAGTTTCCGTCTTTGATTACCCAAGCAGAACCTAATGCAGGGACATAAATATTATGAAGTAACACAAAGGACGCATATCTTGACAACAGAAGACGTTACCATCAGGGGCCAAATGATGCTTAAATGAATTTGGCTAACAAATTCATTGCCGCAGTCTAAACCGCAATGCAAATTGCCGTGGAGGAGTGCCATTATTTATGGTCAGGATAGGGAACATTCCTCATCAAGTTATTGCTTGGGGATTGCTCGATGATGCTGATGTCACAACCATCACAATCTGACCTCTATGCCCTCGCTATTGAGGTGCTCCTTCACAGATAAGATGGGAACCTGCAATCACATTAAGGAGTCAAGCTCAACTGGATTCTTGGTCCTGCTGAGGTGTCATGGATATATCATAAGAGCTAGCTCAAATAAAGATCAGAAAAATCAAGTTATTGACTTATCAACCATGTCAGATCTAAGGTGACAACATGCAACAACAGCTCATCAAACAAATAGCATATGTGTCCGCACAAACAACCAAGGGGAAAACCTATACCATCATTCAGAATCCATAGTCATCTTTCGAGACTTTACAGAAGGTGGTGTCGCAGGCAAGAGCACACCGGATAGTTTCATGGAACATATAAGAAATTCTATCGCAAACGGTCAGAAATGGAAATCTAAAAATATCAGTGCCACAATGCTTCTTAAATGTCCTAAACTCCAAACCAAAACTAGAACAGTAAATAAAATGGACCTCAAGAGGAGATACGGAATGGCGCGACAGAGCAAGAGCCAGAGATACGCACAGATCAACTTATTGAACCAGATGGACGAACACATCAGGGTATTATCATAATTCACAAGAGCAATATAGTTTGCAAAACTGTTGAATCAGATATCTTGACAGGATAGAAAATGAAAACTATCGGGTATAACCAATAATCCATGTCAGCAGACATGTTCTAAGAGAACAATGATTAAACCAGGACCTCTATTTACTGCAAAATTTCTTTAGATTTATAAGAATCAATTATGACATGACATCTTTTTATATTTGTTACTGAATAAACCAAAAAGGTTTGTTACAATCCCTAAGCTTACATACAAAATAGACATGTACAATTGTATAGCATTTTGTCTTTTCTAATGGGAACAAGTTTAATAGATGTAATGAACGGAAACATGGGAATATGCGCAACTAAAGGAAAAAGTAACAAGAGAAGTTTGTAGAATAAAATGAATTTATGAATTAACAAAATTTAAGTAGTTGTGTAATCCATGAAACAGTAAAAATAATAAATGGTTGCAGGAGGTAGTTGTAATCTAGGTACTGATGACATATTTTACATCTCATAAACCCATATATCTTCTGTCACAAAATCTCGTATATTAAATGTATCATTATACATACCTCCTTGCGATGGAAAATGCCAGCAGCAAGCGCAGCTGAAGCACTCGTTTTCTGAAAGACCTCAGAGAAATGTTCTACAGATCCTGCACCACTGCTTGCAATTACAGGTATACTGACAGCATCAGATACCAGTTTAATCAAGTCTACATCAAATCCCTGCCCTTGACCTGCAAAGCAATAACTGCTTGTAAGCTTATCTCAATCAACAAAAACAATTTATAGATCCTTGAACTTTAAAACTGATCTAAGACGATGAACAAAGGACTGCTCAAGCTTAGGATCACAAATAATATGCATCATGAGGAGCAGAGTCAAAGAAAATCAGAAGGCAGGATATTGCCGATATAAGCAGACTCCTTTGCTTAGTAGTACACGCTCAGTTATTTAGCAAGTATAGAGGCTATAGACGATAGCTGCTGCAACACAAGAATTGCCCTACCATCACAGTCAATAGAATTGAGTAATATTTCCCCTGCTCCAAGATCTTCAACAGCTTTTGCAAGCTCATAAGCTCCTATTGGTCGACCCTCACGTCCACCACTTACCTGTTGGGCATAACAACAAACAGTTACTCAGATCACAATAAAGCTCTTATGCATGCAAAATTTTCCTTTAAAAATTCAGCTTTATGGCTTAGCATATTACATATGCCTTGAATGAAGAATGGGTTTTCACTCAAGCATCAAGTCTAACAATTGCAATGCTGAAGTCTATATGCCTGATACCTCTCAAGTATGCCAGGTGGAGACATTTAGCAGTTGCAAGGAAGACCTTACCAAGATTCAATGACACACCCAATTGGAAGAACATTTTTAAGGAGGCTTGAAACAAACAAATAAGAAATTTAAAGTTTGAAATATTAAGGTAAATATTTAGAACATTCATGATTAAATAGAGCTGAATGCTTCAATCTATGTGTGTACTAGACAGCACAGTTAATGTGTCAGTTTCACCCTTTTAGGTATTAATACATCTCTGGAAACATATTAAACTATCAACTAGCTTGTCAGGCCTAACTGTCAAGGAAAAAATATGAACGCTTTTATAACATCACTAAGAAGCCCTGCCACGAGAAACAAAAGGTGGTCTACCTTGAAAGACTTCTCTTCAACCTTATTTTAAGGGTACTACCTTAACTACTATAGAGTATAGACAGCGTGACAAATCCAGAATTAGAGAATTAATATTCCAATAAACACTGTATCTTTGATAAAGGTGCTTTTCATCTCCTTGCTTGTAGTTATTCAACACATAATAAATAATTCAAACTCACAAGTTAGACGCCCAAAATATAGTTTGAAGGCTACTTATCATAAGATCATCATAAGTAATGTCCTTAAACAAACACATATCGTCATAAGTAATGTCCTTAAACAAACACATAAAGTGATGGGGGAACCAATAATTTATAAACGAGAAAGGTAGCAAGATCATCAGCATCAGCATTTAAGTCTTTTCCCATGATAATGCAGTTGCTTATAGCCATTAACTCCACACAGAGAGGTGCCATTGTAGATATGAACAGGCTTTTTTGATAACTCCTATGAGTTATTAATGCTGAATTCAAGACCGAGGGAACTTGGACGGGAAGAGGCTACTAACTGAATCCCATATGCCGGTTATTGGGTAGGAAGCTTGCAATTATTCATGCCACAACCAAATAGATTTAGGTCAACCAACAACCCCACTGCAAAGTAAGCTGGAAAGATTATTCATGACACAACCAAATACATTGAGGTCGATCAACAACCCCACTGCAAAGTAAGCTGGAAATGATCTCTTAGATTATCATCACTGGACATTAAGTTATTTAAATGACCTAACTTTCCCAACCATATCATTTAAAAGGAAAATTAAGAAAACCCTAGGAGTTTGTTTAAGATATAAGCACAATGTTACCTTGTGTTTGATTCTAAGTAAAAGCGAGTGAGAGAAAAGAATGATTAATGAGTAATTGTTTATCATTATTGGTTATCAAAAGCTTTTGTCAAGCCTAAAGGTAGTGAAAAATAAAAAAACAAAGGTAAAAACTCCATTTCTTGTTCTACCTCTTTTCCCTATGCTCTTTCTTTTTTACTAGGAAGTAAAACACAGATCAAATGAAATGAATCTGTCAGTGGTTTCGAAAATAACAATTCAGAATGCATATGGCTGAATGGTTGATGGGCTTCGATACTCTTTAGAATCCAACTTACCACCAAAAACAAACATAATTGCTAATGTGGCTGGACAGCTATCAACATGTAAATCCATTTATAGCCCATGCATAAATGAGATTACTGGAAAAATCTAGCTCAATATGCAATGAAGGATATACACTGTTCTAGAAGCCATACCGTACACTGGTACCATGCATATTCTTCTCCTAGTGGACCTGAATGCAACACATAAGTAAGATGTCAATCTCAGAGAATAATCAAATCCAGAAAAAATACAAGAAGAAGAATAACAGATTAGCTTCTACTAGTAAGAAATTGTACCTGGTTTAGTTAGTTTTACAGACTTGAATTTCACCTCATCAGGACTCCGAATATACACTCTGCGAGGATCAATACTTACAACCACGGCCTGAGAGTGAAGGAAGAACAATTAATATTTAGATGTGTTTCCACCTTCAAATGTAGGTTAAGGAATAAAGACTTCACAAATGAAGATTTTTTTAAGTATTTATCACTAATCTCCACATATGCAATATGAAGATAAGTTTTCCCATATCCTGAAAGGAGGGATAGACAGTAACATATGCAATATGAAGATAAAGTTTTCCCATATCCTGAAAGGAGGGATAGACAGTAATACATATGCAATATGAAGATAAAGTTCTCCACAGATATATATAAGCTAAGTGATCTATACAACCTGATTTCCATAGCGTCTAGAGATTTGTTCTATGCTGCTAGTTCCGCTCTTTACCTGAAAAGACATAGGGGAATATTACAAAGGGGGGGGGGGGGGGGGGGGGATTATGGTTACACAACTGGCTTAAGTTTAAAAAATTGATCGCATACCCCAGTTTTCAAATATTCTTCTGCAGCAAAAACTGCATCACTTCCAATTGAAACCTTATCTGCACCAGACCTGAAGTATTCTGATGCCACTTCCAAACTCGAATAGTACCTATGGAAATATTAGAGCAATGAAATTTAAGAAAAGAGTGTATGTAATAAAGATAAATTGAAAAGGATTTCATCGTGATAAACGAAAATCGTTGACTTTGGATGGAGATTCTTTTATAGCAAATTAGTGCAATTGAAGAAAATCCTTGACAATGGTTGTCTTTTTATAAATGGAAGTGGGGTGCACTGCACCTCAGCTATTTATAAAGATGCATAAACTGTGTCAAGCTCCAAGAGATTACCAAGAGTTTACCACCTGTAGCTTAAAAATCGACCACAGTTTTCTACAAGAGGTTGTATATAGAATGGTCCACAAAATTAGGTAAGGATTTTGAGCAAAGACTACATTTAACCAGTCCATTGTTGCTGCATTGCTACTTAGTGGACATAATGAGGGGAAAATCAGCATAGAGCATTCCATTAGCATAAATAAAAGAATATATTTTAAAAAAGCTGCAGACTGACGGTGAGTTCACAATAGCATTATTGTAATATAAGTATGAGGCATCAAAGATCATGGATATTATAAGGAAAAATCTGATCTTATCTAAATATTCTAAACCTGAGTCTCAGTTTCTCAGAAAATGTAATCTCCTGTTGTTAACTAGAAAACACTTCTAACCAGAAAATTCACAATATGTGTTAAGGGATTTTTCTTTTTCCACTGTATAGTTATGCTTTGATTGTACGAATAACATCCTCCTTAATTACCAAACTGATAAATGACTTACACTAAATATGATACTAGGAATATCAATATTTTTACCTAATTAATTTTTTTGTGAAAAAGGATCTTTCCCAACATCTAGGGAAAAGTCAAGTCAACAGAATAAAAAATGCAGATACAGGTTTCAATCAACTTACAGTAGCAGAAGCATATAATTTTCATTAAACATTAAATTGGAAAAAATGAGCCATTAGGTAAGCAGTGAAAATAAAACTTCTACTAATGAATCCAGAAGTGAGTCATTGAAAAACAGACTCTAATAAAAAGTCATTCTAAGTATTAAATGCACAATTGTTCTTATAAAAATGTTATACCAACCTCCCATTCCCATCCGTAAAGTCTCTTATACCGCCTCCAACTGTTAGTGGGACAAAAACATGTTCAGATGTGTAGCGCAGAATCTGTATGTCATATTATTCGCAGAGGTCTAAGTTTAGAAAAGAATCAGATGGAAATTGAACTTAGCTTCTTGATACAAAGTATCGACAGTTTAGATCATATTGGGAAAAATTAACAAGAGGATGAATAGTATTATCTACATTAAACCTGTAGCATTGGTAGATCTCCCAAAGGAAAGTCACGGAAGCCAGTTATGTTCAGAAAACTAACCTGAAATGCAATTCAAATACTTAAATTTTCACACATTATATGTATAAACATAGCACCTACTAAATGAACAGAACGTCAGAATGTGAGAAATATACTTCATCAGCCCCATCTTTATAATATTGACCCGCAAGGTCCACCGGCTTGCCAAGGTTTCTAACCTGTTGACAAAAAGAAAAAGAATAAGTTAAAAGTAGCAGGAAAAGGAAAAAAAGATAGTTAACGAAAACAATAGTGTTCCTTGTAGTGATCCTCATAATAGTAGTTGCAAATCAGACTCCATCATTTACACAAGAAACCAATCACGTCATTATGAGTGAATAAGACATGGATGTTATTTGTTACCTCATGATCATTTGAATGCTCGCGGACATCATACTGATCCCCTTTGGTTACTACGAGATCCCCTCTATCATTTGTCCTCACATCAAGGCATGCTATTACCTGGACAATCAAGTGGCAGTAAGCAGAAAGCAAAACTGGTTACATAAGATACTTGCATACATACTGAAAGAAACAGTATCCTGGATATGTTCTCGACCAAAAAGGCAGAAAACATACTCTCTTTGCAAGTTTTGATGCCTTCCCACTTGTAGGTTTCTGTTCGGCAGGAGAAATTGAGTATGTAGTTTAAGCGCCGACAAAGAAAGATAGAAGAATATACATAATCATGTCGAAACACCAAGATCTACCTTTTTCCTTGAATATTGAGATGGATTAAGAAACTTTTCCAATATTGAGAGGCCGGCATCTGGAAAAAAAACCAAAGATGTGCAAATAAGCGTATGGTTCTCCTTTCAAAACCAGTTACCTGTCATACTAAGGTCTTCAACTAAAGAGTTTATTCCTATAACATGATACCCCAAGGTACCTGTCTCATTATCCTTCAACGACAATATGATGGTTGTAAGAAATCATAAAATATTAGTGCTTACTAAATATATATAAGCACAAGAAACACGAGGGTAGGCTTAACTTCAAGAAATGGTTAGAAATCTCAATTGAACTAAAGAGGACCAGTTCATTCTTCCAAAAGAAATTCTATTCGATTTTAAGAAACATATCTACATTGCTTAATTGTTCCCAAGACAGATAGCTTTTATAACAACATAACCAAGGCTTTATACGAACATTTTTTTCTAATAAAAACATTGAGTGGTGACTAAATTGCAGTAGACAAAGTCCATGAGGTCAAGAAAAAGCAACATGCAGTTGAAATATAGGTGTCCTATCAATCTACACTTCATTGATGTCGATAATCATAGGAACAAATCAACTTCTCAGTATTTCCAGTTAGTCCACATCTGGCCATGGAGTTGAGGGTCAACTTGATAAACAATGTTGAGATGAAAGCTTGATGCTACAAAAAATAAATTCTAGCCAAAGATAGTAACAAATTTAACAATGTTTTAAATCATTACCGCTACCAGTATATTACAGCACTTATCTGTGACTAGCATTTGATTGTGAATAGTGACTCATAAAAGCAGAAGAAATGATGTTAACAAATATATAAAGAAACACTATATTGATGTTGTTGCCAAGTATTGAGGACATGAATAGATTCCAAACTTATTTAGATGAAATATTAAAAAAAATAGAAAATACAGATAATTATTGTTTACCTGCACTCTTTTCAGGGTGAAATTGAACTGCATTTATATTTCCCCTATTGATAGAAGAAATAAACGTGTCACCATAATTGCATGTTGATGATATCCAGTCCTTATTATCATCTGACTACATCAAAACATTCAAATGGTTCCATAAATAAAATAGCATTACACTAAAATGAATTAATGTTTAAAAATCAAGCTCTGCAGTGACAAAATAAAGAGCATACGGGCATTGCACGGTATGAATGGACGAAATAGACATGGCGAGCTCCAATATCATCCAATATTCCTGATCCTTTAGTAACTTGCAGTGCGTTCCAACCAATATGAGGTACCCTGAGACCCTCTGATGAGTAAAAACGGCCAACAGTGCCAGGTATCAAACCAAGACCTTTGACTACGAGGAATAAAGGGCAAATGTTAGCTAAATCAAGAAAACTTGCAACAAAACCGCATCAGTTAATAACAAATTCCAGGAATTTTAACAGATTGCATGAAAAGTTGCATATAGTTTTACAAACATAATATGTAGTATTAAGAAGCAGAATCCACTTTGGTAAGTTGAATAGAAGTCCTAACTGTTATGTGAGAGTGCAACTCAACACCATGACGATACTAATCCCAAAGGGGCTGGGGAAAACAAACAGCAAAAAAGAAAATTGAAATTATTATAAAACAAACATGTTCTACCACAACCAAATATATTGCGCGCTGTAGCTCAATTTGTATAAAACCAATTAGAATGAGAAAGGACTTGTGTAAGTAGTCATGCGAAAGTTAGCAAGTTCTCATAATCTCTCCAAGATTGCAATGTAACAAACAATAAGGGCGTCGACATAATAGAACAACCTTTCCTGACCGTAAGTCCATAGCAGAGAAGGCTCTCCTGCAACTCTATGTGTTTTGCTCTAAAGATCTGTAAACTCATTTCATAATTCAAGATAAATAAAGAAGTATGATTTTTTTAACTTTGACCTGCAAATATGCTGCTCTGAGTAGTAGGCTACATGCCATTAAACTGTGAGAAGAAATAGATTACACATTATTTGCTATGTCAGTCAAATCAAGTAAGTTCTCACTTCACAAAACATGTTAAATTATTTAATAAGAAAATATGTTATATAAAATATGTATATATTTGAATAATGTCACACACCTGAATTACCTTGGAACTATAGATTTGATATAATTGCACTTAAGTCTGATTTCTCTGGCCTTAATGATGCATTTAACATGAAAGAACACAAAGAATGTCTGTTAGAAAGCAATACAAGAATGGTAATCACCTGGACCATTCTCTTCACTGGACTCAAAAAGCAACTGGAGTCCAAGACAGATCCCCAAAAAGGGACGATCCTTCTCTAAGTACGTACACAGTGCTTCAGCCAATCTGTGAGAAAGTAAACTGGTTATTCTATGTGTTTAAGAAAGATTACGAGAGATCTACTTTCTTTTTCAGGGAGAAGCATACATCCTTAGAAGGATTTTGAAGACATATTTAACACTGCAAACATCGTCCATGAACAAGAGTATTTTTTCTTATTACATAACTTTACCCATTCTATTTGATGAGTCATCTGAGTAAAAAACAGAAATAAATGATACTAACATTCTTTAACTAATAGCATTCTTGAGAATGCTAGTCTAGATGTCAAGTTAATAGCACAAACCCTAGAAATTTTTCCAGGAAGAATATTGGAAGTTCTACAGATTCAATTATAAAAAAAATATTTTTTAGAGTAATAAATAAAAGTAAATTAAAAAGGGTACTTACCCGTTCTGATTTAACACATCCATAGCTGATCCAAAGGCTCCAACCCCAGGAAACACAAGGCGGCTTGCAGCAAGAATGTCATCTGGTCTTTGCACCTAATAAGGAAAAGAACATGTGTATTTATTAACTTGTCTACAAATAACTTTATAGATAGTTTTAATTGAATATCAATAAGAGAGGACATTTTTCAATGATAAGATAAACATTAATGCGGCCCAAGTCTACTTCTCAATAGTTTCTACTTTTATGATGAATGGTATGCAAGGAAGCAAGGAGTTCCAATAGAAAGTAGACAATGAGAAGAGTAATGAAATGGAAATTCCCAGTTAAGTTAGCAAAAGAAAAAACAGACAATGTCATATTATTAGTGCGGATTAAGCACAATGGACCACAAAGGATGAAGGTGATGAGAGTATCAAAGGTAAAAGATCCATCAATGATAAGCCTTTCTTGTCTCTCTTTTCTGATTAGAGAAGCCATGTCAAAGCCGGATGCGAATCAGAGAAAAATAAAAAATAAAAACATGCAGAGTCACGAATTGCC
>BQKN01029231.1:0-25858 GCA_022839385.1 Asparagus kiusianus
ACCGCGAGCTGCTTCAAAAACTCAGAAAACCAACAGAAACATTGTCGGTCGACCGGCGCAGTCGACCGATGGAAAAATCGAGATTTCGGTCGACCGGCCCGGTCGACCGACGACCTCTCTGGAATCCAGTAAGAAAAGATGATATGTGCGGTCGACCGGTCGGTCGACCGCTTTCTGATATATGCTGAAATAGTTTTTTTAGACTTGACTAAAATATTCGCAAAATATTTGTTTGACCTCTGAAAATTATGAAACTTTGTAAAAAGTTTTTAATACTAAAAACAAACTGTTTGGAAAAAGAATAGGTCCTCGTATTTGTGAAAAATAGGGTTTTGTGAAAACGGCTTAAAAGCTTAAAAACGAAAACGTGTGTGTGAGTCCCAATAGCTTCAAGTAAACATAGTAACTCTTTGCCTACATTCTAGCACTAGAGAGAAACATAAAAGAAAGCTAATATCCTCATATTGAAAGTAATACTTGAGCTTTGATATAGCTTGAATCGGATGAAGCTTTTATTCGAATTTGTCGTTCTTGAAATAACATTGCTTCATCTCTTGGCCTCCTCCTCCTTTGGATATCATCTTTGTAGCATATATTCCATCCATCCTCCATTAATGGCACTAACGAGCTTGATAAATAAATTTGCTACATTTACACTTAATAAGCCATTAGTACCGATAATGGTGGTTGTAAGAACATCATCAAAACATAAGGGCTAACACTTCCAATGCGTGAGAGTCAAACTGAGACTCCGAATCCTTAGCTACCTCCTTAGTGTCAACACTGTGAAGAATGAAGGCTACTACTACTTCCAGAATCTAGGCGGCTTCAAAGTCGTCTCGAACCCTCCGGAGTCGAATAAAGACTGGAAGGAGAACTTCATCTGGATCTTCGAGGCTGACCCAATTCTATGTTGATCGGTTTGGCTTGAGATTAAGAAAGATGTTCTGAAGCCGCATTTTCTTACGGTCGAGGAAAAGCAAGGGCTCGAGAGGATTTGAGCCTACTTTGGGTCACATAGGATTGAGAAGTTGTTCAATCCTTTGACATTGTGAGTGGCCAGTATTTCTGAAATTCTACTGACCAAAAAGGACAAGGTTCGAGCAGTAGTCTTAGCACTACCACTGGTTGAGCCCGATGAATTTTAGGCAGGGGCCCCAATCAGGCCCCAAAAAACCTGAGATCTGACTTGGCCCTAGAAGAGCCCGAGGAGGCTGCAATGAAAGCTGCTGAGATTGGGGTTTAGTTGGCCGGGCTGAGTGCTTCTACTACCAAGGTCAAGAGGTGAGGTGGATGAGCATAGTAGATGGCCAAGGTCCTTCAGGGAGTGCTAAACTAGCACACGACAGGGGAGTGGCCGTAACAAGGGTGGCTACTCAAGATCAAGAAGTTAAGGAAGGCAAAAATTTCATCACCCCTCCTTCTGAGTCTACGAGCCGAGTCAGCCGAGATTGTCACGATCGATGAGGAATCCCCCATATGAGCTGAGGGGGTGAAGTGGCGGCATTCGAACCAGTGGAAGCCCAAGCTCGAATGGAGGAGGAGACAACTCTGACTTCATTATTCGTGTCAACTCACTAAAAGGGCAAGAAGCTGGATCCTGAGGAGTCGACAATAGAGGTGGTGTCTCTAGCTCTAGGATTTGGATGACCCATACCCCACCATATCAATGAGCTCGAGTTGAATGTGTGGGGGGAGTTAAGGATGATGATGGGGTCATCTAGAGAAGGCCTTTGGTATAATAGAGAGCTGTCTGAGGAGTTCCAATTCACCCATAGATGGCATCTCGACAAGAGAGGATCGATTCTAGGGTCTCGGGTGACTCAGTCCTAGGCTTTGGAGCTATTTTATCTTCCTAGGGATGATGAGACCCTCTTGGGCATGCCAGACATCAACCTCTACCAAGCCCTCAAAGGATTTTGCTGCGAGGGGCTTTGGTTAACCAAGAGCTTGTAGGCATCAAAAATTACCTATAGATTACTATACACAGCTCAAGATGAAGAGAAGACGATAAACGTCATCATCTGAGTCAAAAAGTATCACCCGATACAAGGAATGCACAAAAATGCAAAACAACGGGGAAGCGTGCAATTTCCGAGGTCAAGAAAGTGTCTAGGAAACTATAAGATTGCTCATAGTTTTCAAGACAGGGAATGTATCTCGAAAACTATGAGACAACCCATAGTTTCTGAGACGCGGAAACTATCTCGAAAACTATGGGGGAGTTTCACACTTTTTTTGTCGGTTTTCTTAGGTTTTGTGCGGTCTATGTGGCTTCATGACTATTAGGGATTGTGTGTGAATGTGAGAGGATCGTTACAAACAAAAAGCACACTCATAACTATAGAAATAATGACACTTAAACGTGGGAAGTTAGTTATAAAACGGATTGGCTGAACTCCTTCTTCCAAGACACAGAACGTGGTTTGGAAATGGGGGATGTCAGTTGGGCTTTGTTTTGAATTTCAACCTTTAGTAAATGCTTCTATGGACTATAAATGCTTCCCTATCACCCATATGCACGAGAACCAAATAGATTCTAGGCAGAGACTTAAGCTTTTTGGTGAATTTTGAGCAAGAGAGAGAGTCTTGCATCGTTTTCAAGGAATTTTCAAAGTCTTTGGTGTTTCCTCGAGGTCTAAGCTTTGACTTGATCTTGAGAAAAGTATTTTATCTTACCTTATTGAGATATCCACTTCTATCCTTGTTTCTAAAATGAAACATCGACCCTAAGCCTTCTTCGGATCAATCTGGATCTATGATTCGATCATCCACGGGCTAACGAACGCTGACATAGGCAAAGATCTCATGCAAGCAGCGAATGATAAACGTTTATGCGTGTGTTTCTAGGGAGTACTCTTAATCTTGTTTTATTGTAAAGAGAAGTTTTACAAAGCACAAATATCACTCTTTTGTTTCTATTGCAATTGATAAATGTTTGTAATGAATTCTGCAATAAAATTTATTCCCGACGCAAACACGCTGGTGACCACAGTAGGAGCCAATGGTCTTACTATCGAGACAATTGTGTCACAACCAATCAAGATCCATGTTCAATCTACGGTCAAGTACGAGTTCGACTAAGCAAAGATCGAGGAATATCTCTCCTCATCCTCCTCAAGATCTTCCTCGTCTTGCAAGTACATAAAGATTTCGTCCGTGAAGAAGGTGTTTAAATCTTCAATTTCAATGAAGGCTATGGGTAATGAATCTCGCCCAATCGTTGCTGAGGCTTCCCCTTGCAACGCTACTCTAGCGATTAACAATGCCGAAACCTCTGCTCACAATGACTCCTCTCCAGTTAAGGAGTTGTTGAATGAAAATTCGCCGACTCTGATGAAGAGGGCTCGTTAGAGACAACGCCAGCGCCATGCTCGTCAGCTAGCTAAGGCTATGGAACAAGTCAGTTTGCTACTATGTGGACCTGGAGTCAAAGAGACATCGAGTGATCCAGTTACCTCAAAGGCAAACCACCAACACCTCTGCTAAGACATTGACTGGAGAATAGATCCACGTGTAAATGACGCGTTCAACTCTTAAGGAACAGATGCAAAAGTGACGTGCAAATGCCGCTCATACTCATGTTCCTATGCAAAAGATACAAGAAATGAAGAAGGAAACAGTGGCAAAAAACCACCAAAAGCCTGCAAAGTTTGGATTCCAAAGTCTGAACTTGCTCGAAAACCATGCTTAGAGGCAGCAGGGATTATCTCGTTCAGGCGAGACACTAGCCAGTGTCTCTCCCAAAGGAGCTCAGCTGAGACACTAGACAGTGTCTCGCCCAAAGGAGCTTTGTCTGAGACACTAGCCGCTATCTCGGCCAAAACCAAGTTCCCGAGGCTACTTCTTCGACTCTGTCAGCATACATTCCTCATTTGTCTGCTCCAACTACATATGCTACACCATTAGTGAAGCCTTGGGTCAGTCCTGACCTATCAAAGTTTAAAATCACGATGGAGGACTGTCTTGGTCCTTTGCACGAAGATCGAGGTAAAGCTATGGTCAAAGAACACTTGGGTTCAGTGAACAAATCTCAAGTGACTCTTCAGGCCGAGGGTCGTACGCATGGCCCCACCAAATTAAAGCAATCCCAGGTTAGGGAAACTCCAATTTCCACTCGTTTGGGGGTTCGTATTGAAACTCAGGAGCCAGTTAAGACTCCACACTCGTAAGGGGGTGGTCCTAAATGTGCGATTCCTAATGTGACCTTGGATCACTCAAAGGCGACAACAAGTCATCCTAAGAACATCAACAAGGCTTGACTACACCAGCAAATGATAGGGTGCTCTGACCATTATGCCGATGAGTTGTAATATCAGGTTAGGGGTATGAATAAGTCTCAAAAGAGGACTGCTGAAGAAACGAGCCCTCATTGCTCATGTGAAAGGCTCATTAGAGCAGTATTGTTTGAATGTAGCTGCTCTAGAACCACTCCACAAAGGGTTTCTGAATTTCAAAGACTTTCCACTGAAGCATCAAGGCCTAAACCAAGACGTTTTCACAATAAAAGATCAGCCGTTCAAGATAGAGAATTGCCAGAAATTACTATCAACATGGCTGATAAAGAAAAATAGTGGGCTACCAATTCCGATCCTGAATTTTCTTCAGGAGGAAGGGTTGAACAAAGGCTCTCTCAAAGAATGTTGCTACTGCAACTAAGGGCCACCAGACGTAGAGATTATAAGAGAATGTACGAAGGATTGTCTTCAGATGATGAGCCTTCGGATGCTTGTTCCGCAATATCCTCTGACGATACAATGTCCAACATAAGGTAAGCCAAGGAAGCATTCACAATTATAGTTGATCAGTTGGTTCAAATGCTTCAAGAAGCTCTGGCTAAGTAACGAGAAGAAATCAGAGCTAACATGAAAATGAAAATGGAGTTGACTATGCAGCAAATGAGGGAATTACATGCTCAACGACGTCATCAACAACATGAACCGAGTCAACGGGCTGAATCCAGCTATCACAATACAACATCTGTTCAAACAAATATGGTTGATAGCGACTCGAATGTGGATGAGGCTATTTTTTTCAACACACCTCCCAACAACAATAACGCTGGGGGTGGTCTCGTCAATCCTCCTCAATCTCCTCAGAATCACTCGAAGAAAGATGCAGGTGAGGATAAGAAGATGAGAGACCTCGAAAGTAAAGTCAACATTTTGATGTTCGCTTAAGAGGTAAAGAAGACCAACATTCCTTGCCCATATTCGAGAGAGTGGTAATCAATCTTGTATCAGGAAAAATTTAGTCTAATTAACTTCACGCCGTTTGACGGGAAGGGTCCGCTAACCCAACACTTGATCTACTTCAAATCTCACTTGGGTATGATCTCTGGAAATGAAGCTTTGATGGTCTGGTCATTCGTAGGCACCCTTCGTAGGGCCGCCTTTGATTGGTATCATCGTCTGAAGCCGGGGAGTATTAACAGCTAGGATGATATGAAAAACTCATTCCTTAGCAATTTTTTTGATGATGACACTAAGATATCAATTGGGACTCTGCTGGATGAGAAATTGAAAGATGGAGAATCAGTCGACAACTTCATCAAGTGTTTTCAAAATAAGGCAATGAATTATCGAGATCCAGTCACAAAAGAATTCATCCTTCAAACTTGCCACAATTATCTTTCCCTTGATGTCTTAGAAGCTATGGGGGTTGTGCCTTCTAAAACTTAGAAAGAGTTGAAGATGCACGGCGAACAAGCCGAATACTTTCTTAAGAGAAAGAAGCTTGAGAGAGTCAGCCGATGGCTAATCCTCAAAAGCAGAATTTTAATCCTCGAGGCAGAGGAAAGGCATCCGTAGTTGCCGTTGATGCTCACCAAACATTACAACGACAGACGCAATAGCAGTCACTGTAGTAGTCGTCCTTCCAACTGTAGCACCAAGCGCAGTAATCTCAAAGGCAATCAAAGATTTCGGATCCCAGATTTCCTAAGGAATATTCCTTCAAAGAAGACGAAGTCCCTACCATCTTCAAGTACCTCTTCGATAATAATAAAATCAAGCTGCCACTAATCACGAATGAAGGGGAAGCTAAGAAAACCTCGGATCCGAAGTATTGTGCTTATCATAGAAGAGTCCACCATCCTACTAACGCTTGTTACATTCTCAAAGATCGAATTCAAGCCTTGATCGATGATTTCATCATAACTGCAAAGCCCAAGAAAAAGAAAGTGGGTGCGAATGCAGTGTCCATCAGTTTCGGCTCCATCCCTCTATCGTGGTTCCAACCAGAGCTTGTGTCGAAGGTAGAGATGAAGGTAGTACTCGATGACCCTTATGGACAATGCCAGAAGGGACTTGTACCACATACCGCACCTAATGATGAAGTTATTTGGGTCCATCCAGATCTGCTTAAAGATGAACAGTGGGCAGGGTCCTCTTCCAAGAAGAAGCTCAAAAGCACGGTCAAGTCTTGTTTTCCTGCCACAGCAATCCCGAAGAAAGATGATGAAGGCATCCCTACCTTCCCACTTTCTGAAGACGAGCATGAAGCCTTTGCTACTAGGAGCGCGAATGAATATCAGTACAAGTATCCTGAAGCTTCTGACCAGAATGCTAAAACTTTGGCTGAGCTGGGGGTAGTTTCAACTCCTCCCAAACCGACTGACAAGCCCCAACAACAACCAGATGCTAAGCAGAAGGGAGTGGCAAAAAAAAAGAGCCTCAACACAATGAGGCTCAGATTCTAAAGCGGTCTTGTTTCAATCGACCGATTAGAAGAGATAAATCGGAAAGCTCGAATACTCCATATTGCTTCGATGTTATGGCCCAGCTGGCCAACATTCCCGCGAGAATCACTCTATATGAGTTGCTACGTCTTTCCAAAGATACCAAGGAAGCTTTGGCTGACTCTGATATTTTTATCACTCAAATTAAGTAAGTCCCTGAAGAGCTAGAGCCACCAGTTCAACACTGCAATCTGGCAGCCAAACAATTCCCTTGTATCACCTTTATAAAAGAGGATATGTAAGTGAGGAACTTAAAGCATGATATGCCTTTGTATTTCTCCAGGTACATTGGCTTAACTGCTGTCAACCGAATACAAGTGGATCTGGGTTCTACAGTTAGCATCTTGCCGCTCCAATTAATGTATCATATCGGGATTCCTTCCAGCAAGTTGGCTTCCACGGGCACTATTATCTATAGATTCAACACCAGTGGATCTAGCCTATTGGGTAAAATTCGATTGAAGTGCCAGCTTGGAGATTTGAAGTCCGAAGTCACATATTACGTGATTGATGCAGAGACTTCTTACAAGTTGCTATTGAGTCGACCTTAGATCCATAGTGATGATCATATTTTATTACAATTTTATACCATCATTATCTATTTTATATAAATAAATATGTCACTAATAATTGTTTTTATCTTTAAATACAGGTTAATGAAGAATAAAGCCCAAAAATCTCATCTCTCAACAAAGGCCCCTTGATTTAACACCAAAGCCCAAAGTCAAAAGCAAAAGAATGAAGCCCATGAAGCCAAATAATTTCTTTCAATATTTAATGAAGCATTGAAGCTCAAAATATAAAGAAAATGTCCAAAAGTCCAAGCCCAAAAGCCCAAAAAAAATAAATATACCATAAAGGAACAAATGAAGAAGTTTTGTGAAAAAGGAAACAAATCATGCAATCTGGATATCTCGGTAATATTTGGTATTTTAACCATATCTCCCTCGTATCAACTCAGAATTGGCTGAATAAACATTCTCTGGAAAGCTAAGAACGAGATCTATAACTTTTGTATTTATGATATCTCTGAAATCAGAGCATATCATGGACAAATATTCGTACAAAGAAGCACAATCTGAATTTCTGTACTGGAGAAGTAATTATGGGAAGAATTTGAAGGTTAATGAATAATAAAGCTCAAGATCTCTTCTTTCAGCAAAAGCTCATTGAATTAATGAAGAAAACAAGCAAAAGGCCCAAGAATTCAAGCCCAAAAGCTCAAAGGCTAAAAATGATTCATTAGGGCTTAAGTCTTCATCCAAGGGCTCTCATTCATTGTTGTTTACTATAAATAGGGGTAGAGAGTGAGGGGTTAGAGGTGTAAAAATTTTTATAACTCTTTTTGGAGAGGAGGACTACTCTTAATTGAGAAGACCTTCCAAATTTATAACTTTTGTTATAATTAATAAAATAATTTTTTCACCACTTTAAATTTTTCTCTTCTTCTTTTTGTTGGATGATGAAGATGAAGATGAAGATGAAGATGGAGATTAATTTGAAGGTTTGTTTTTCTTATTTCTCTTTTATTACTTATTAGTTTAGATTTATTTTCATGCTTGTAATTAGATTTTATTTTCTTGTTTAAATAGCCAAGAGGCTAGAACCCTCTTTACTTAGATTTATTTCATGCTTATAAATTTGATTTATTTCATGCTTATAGAGTAGATTTATTTTCTTATATTTAATTCTTGCAATTTATTTTATAGTTTAGATTTTGTAATTTATTTTATAGTTAGATTTTAATTTCTTGTACTATTCACCTTGAGGCTAGAACCCTCTTGGGTTTAGTTTTTCTTTTTGTTCGTTTTTATTTTCTTTGATTCGCCTTTAGGCTAGAACCCTCTAGGGAATCACCTTTTTCTAAGAAGTGGATTCAATTCTAGATTACCCATATCTTTAATTGAATCCGCTATCTTTACATTCTTAATTTTTATTTGTTCTTGATTTTTCCTTCTTACCTTGTTGATCACATTTATATTATCACTTTCACTCTCAAATATATTTATTTACACAATCATTTTCATCTCTCCACAATCACATTCACTTATCACTCCTATTTGTCACGCACACAACATAAGAACCGATTTTATATTTTCTCCTACAAAACACCTTCCTCGTGGATCGATATCTTTATACTATAACTTGACACGGTTGTGCACTTGCAATATTTTTTGTACATGTTTATGTCTCATCAAGTTTTTGGTGACGTTGCCGGGGAGGGTGCTTAAGTAGGTTTTAATTATTTTGGTTCTTTAACTTGTGTGTTTATTGTGAAGGAAATGCTTGGAGCTTGAAGATCGCAGATTGGAGAACTAGGATTTGAAGATTTGCTTTCAGGTAAGTCTTCTTTATAGCGTTTTCAATTCCACCCCTTTTAGTTAGCTTCACAATTAGAGACAATTAGGATTTAAAAAAAAAGATTTTATTTTTGTTGACCATAATAAAATCCATCTTTCACTTGGACATTAGCTAACAAAATAATAAACTCAAACAATGTTCACCCTTCTCATAGTTGTTTGATTGTTAACCCTAATAAAAAAATATAAAGATTTTCTTTTTATCATCCTTTTTAGTCACTTTTAATTTTTAGGGTTGCATTTCATATAGTGTAGGAATTCACCAAAGTGATTGTAGCACTTGATTTGGCACATACTTAAAACATTCTTAAGGGCAAAACCCCTAATCAAGATAAGGTAAGGGATTTCATCACCCTTTTCTTAGCCCACAAATCACTAATTCCTCACTTCACAAACTCAAACCTTCTAAAACTCATTAGACGTTGGCCCCTAAGGATTCGAGCTCAATAAGGAACTAGAAATCCTTAAGTGAACCGGTTTAAGTTTTCTCAGATTAGTTGGTGTCTAAGGCAAGGTTTAGGGGTTGCGTAAAGCGCTCTGCAAGGAAAGAGATACTTAATTGATCTTTGATCACCCTCTAGTACTATTCTTACCTGGCTAACTACTTGAGTAAAACTTTAATCTTTTAACTGTAAGAGTTTTTGGTTAGGAGCTGGTCTAGTGAGTTAGGCTAAACCCTAGAATTAGAGTGATTAAAAAGTGATTGCTTTGGTTTGTTTTAGTTAGGATTTTTCTTTATCCTTTTCTTCTCATAAAAAAACTAATTTTTTTTAATTTCTTTATAAAAAAAGAATAAAAAGAAATAGTTTTGGTGTATGCAACAGTGGATTAGGGATAATACACGTCAATTAATTCGCTTTTAACCAATCTTAGAAATGGAGCATCCTAATCCACCCGTTCTTCATGATATGTGCTATCCCATTAGAAATGCAATCCCCTCTTGCATTAGGCTCCCCGAAACAAATGGAATAAATTTTGAGCTTAGACCGTATTACATAAACATGCTTCCCAAATTCCTTGGAAATAAAACAGAAGATGCATATATTTTTATCTTAGAATTTGAGAAAGTGTGTATTATGATTAAAATGAGAGAATTAACAGAAGATGCGATCAAACTCAGATTTATTCCATTTGCTCTTAAAGACAAAGCAAAAAAATGGCTGTATAGCTTACCCGTAAATTCCATTACTACGTGGGAGGAATTTATCACCATTTTTCTTAAGAAATTTTTTCCTATCCATAAAACGATGAAGCTAAGAAACAGCATTATGAATTTTAAAATTGTCCCGGGAGAACCTTTTTGGAAGTATTTTGACCGATTTAAAGATCTTCTCATCCAATGTCCTCATCACGGTTTAGAAAATGGCGATTGTGCCAAATAATTTATGAAGGATTAGATTATTCTGTAAAAACTTTCTTAGAATCAATGTGCCATGGGGATTTCATAAAGAAAACGCTAATGAAGCTTGGGAGTTTTTAAAGAGTCTTTCTAAAAAAAACCATGCAATAGGAACACTGTGATGACCGAGTGTCATCAGTTCTCCAACCCAAATCCAGTGGTATTTTCTTAGAGTCGAACATTGCATCTGAAGCTAGGATGGCCACAATCATGCGTATGTTAGAAGCTTTAGAAATCAAGGAAAGAGCCCCGGCTCAAATCAATCAAGTTTCAGCCTCAGGGTGTCACAACTGTTTGTCACCATCTCATATTTCAGAAGAATGTCCTCTCTTAGGAAATAATCAACCATTAGGACAGGTCAACGCTGCATATCAGCGTTCTGCAAATGATCAATTCTCTCCAACTTACAATCCAGGTTGGAGAAATCATCCCAACTTTACATGGAATCAAGGAAATTCTCCCGAAACTCAAAACTTTACTCCCGCTTCGACCCAACATTTTCCTAAAGGAAACACGGTTCCTTTCAATTCTCATCCACAATATCAACAACCCAATCTGCCATATTAAAATCAGTCTCAACTTCATCAAGCTATAATTCAGACTCCTCACAATCCAGATCAGGATAAACGTCTCAATGTCTTGGAAAGGGGTTTGGAAACCATAATTAAGGCCTCCACTCAAACCACGAATATGTTGACTCAAACGTCCAGCACTCTGAATTCCTTTATGCAGTCAACCGAACAAATACTCAACTCCAACACTCAAGCTATAGCTAGATTATAATCCCAGCTTGGTCAACTAGCTAGTGCCATGAGTGAAGGAGAGAAAGGAAAATTTTTTAGTCAACCCGTGGTCAACCCTAAGGACACAGGATGCAGTTTATCCTATGAAGCTCAAGTGAATGCAATCCATTCACTTCGGTCAGGTAGACGGGTCGATAATCAAGTGAGAACTCCTCCATGTCAAACTTTTGATCCAGTACAAATTCCTTCTCCTTCTCCTTCTCCTTCTGATGAATCTATTCAACAATCACCCTCCTCAGATGATCAAGAACCTGAACCGGAACCTGAGCCTGCTTTTGATAGGTTTAGACTAGTTGCGTCTTTTCCAGATAGACTCAGGCTTAGGAAACACTCCCCTCAAGAGGAGAAGATCCTAGAAACATTCAAGCTGGTTAAGGTCAATATTCCTCTCTTAGATGTAATTGAACAAATTCCATCTTATGCTAAATTTTTAAAAGAATTATGCACTAAGAAGAGGAGAATAAATATTCCAAAGAAAGTCTTTTTAGCCGCCAATATCAGTCAAATGCTATCAAATCCCATACCTTTGAAACGTAAAGATCCAGATTCCCCCATCATTTCATGTATCATTAGTAATACTCACATTGATAAGCTGCTTTTAGACTTAGGGGCCGGTGTCAATTTGCTTCCATATTCAGTCTACCAGCAATTGGGTCTAGGTGTACTGAACCCAACCAAATGCACCTTACAGTTGGCTGATAGATCTGTTAAGGTCCCTATAGGTGAGTTAGAGGATGTTCTGATTAAGGTTGGAGATTTTATTTTTCCAGTAGATTTTGTAATCTTAGAAACACAACCTGTTTCCAATCCCAAAGGACAGACACCTGTCATCTTAGAACGACCTTTCTTAGCTACTTCTAATGCTCTCATCAACTGTAGAACTGGTCAAATGAAGCTGTCCTTTGGGAATTTGACTGTTGATCTCAACATTTTTAATCCAGGGGACCAGCCAAATAATCAGCCTCTAGAAATAAATTATATTTAGGAAAGATCATAAGAAGAAGAAGAAGAAGAAGAAGAAGAAGAAGAGTCTGATTTGAGTTTTGAGAAAATTTTTGATGAAGAGTTAAGAGTTTTTAGAAGAAGCAGATCGGGTCCTTGAGAATAATGAAACTGTGTTAAACATTTGCTGCTTTAAATTAAATTTTGAAGAACTCTTTCTTGATGAACTTAGATTCTTGAAGAATAATCAACAACCAAATTTTCAGAACTCTACAGAAGAATTGGTTATTAGAAAACAAAACTTCACAGTACAAGAGTCTGAGTTCATTAAGAAATACAAAATGCATGACACCAATAATATCTACCTTACTTTGTTGCAAGAATTATTGAACACACCAAAATATTTAGAATTTCACATTATTGATTATATCATTCTGAATTTATTTAAAATCCGGGGAAGAATTTTTAATAATAATGTAGGATTCAACGTAGAATACGAGCTCTTCGTGTTGAACACTTTATTCTACATTATTTGTTTTGTTTATTTCAGAATAATAAAAAGAATTTACTCTTCTCTCATTTGAGAGTTTCTTATTCAGTTGAAAAAAAAGTAAAAAAAGAAAAAAAAGAAAAAAAGAAAAAAAAAGAATAATAAAATTTTGATTTTATCCTCCACAGACCAAAGATAATTGTAGATTTTTATCAGCTGATCAAATGTAAGTATGTCACTTCTTATCTGCTTTACTTTGTGCATCATAGAGTTTGCATTGAGGACAATGCAAAAATTTAGGTGTGGAGGTGAGAATTAGTTAAGTTTTCTCTTTGTTTTACATTTTTTTTTGTTGCATTTATTTTTTTTCCTTTACCTAAAAAAATTATAAAAATATCGTCACTTGCCAAATTGATAGAGTTATGTAATAATTGATTTATTTGATAAATTTTAAATTTTCTAATTTGTTATTTACTCAAGTTCACCTTTTATGATAACTCTAAATAAAGTCTTAAGAAATGATTTTCAAAGTAGTGTACTTTACATAAGCTTTAACTTAGATTTTTATTTAAAATAATGGAATGCATGCTTAACTTAGAGTTAAAAATAATTTTTCAAAGTGGCTTGACTTACATATTTTTCAGACTATATATACATATACATAAAAAAAATTGCAAAAAGAAGAGTGCGAAAAATGGGCACAAAAAAAACTCTTAAATTCAAAGTGATTCTATCTTATAAAGCCTAAGATGATTGAGTAATTAAGCCCAAGGAGTATTTTCATACTTAATAATCTAAGCCTAATTGGGTTGGGATCCATTGGCCCAAAACTCGTTAAATGGTCACTTAGAAAGCCCGTTAAAGTAAAAAAAAATCACCAATGATGAAAGAGTTAAAGATAATATAAAAAAAAAAAATAAAATAAAAATAAAAATAGTAATAAATATTTTTTATATGTATATATGGTCTTGGAAAATATTTTAGATCAAGCAACTTGAATATTATTTTAAACAAAGAGTTAGCATGTTCTTTTCAAAACTTTTAAATTAAATTTCTAAGTTTGGTTTGGTTTTGTATTGCTATAATGAGAAGATTTTCTAGGAAATATACCTTAGAGTTATATATAAAAATGTTTTATTGAGTAATAACTAGCTTCAATTATCAAGTAAATTTAGTTATTTACTAACTTCTTTAATTTGGTAAGATGACCGAATTTTATGGGTATATTCACTGCAAACCCTCACGAGACTACAACTCGTCCACTAAGGTAACCTAGGGGTTTAAAGGCGTGTTGTATGAGCTAAATACAACCGTAATTCCTGCAAAAGTGAGTTAGATTTTTTTTCTTTGCTAGAGGACTAGCAAAATTTAGGTGTGGGGGTATTTGATAATCACATTTTATTATAATTTTTTTACCCTCATTATCTATTTTATATGAATAAATATGTCACTAATAATTGTTTTTATCTTTAAATGCAGGTTAATGAAGAATAAAGCCCAAAAATCTCACCTCTCAACAAAGGCCCATTGATTTAACACCAAAGCCCAAAGCTAAAAGCAAAAGAATGAAGCTCATGAAGCCAAATAATTTCTTTCAATATTTAATGAAGCATTGAAGCCCAAAATATCAAGAAAATATCCAAAAGTCCAAGCCCAAAAGCCCATGAAAAATAAATATACCATCAATGAACAAATGAAGAAGTTTTGTGAAAAAGGAAACAAATCATGCAATATGGATATCTCGGTAATGTTTGGTATTTTGGCCATATCTCACTCGTATTAACTCGGAATTGGCTGAATAAACATTCTCTGGAAAGCTAAGAACGAGATCTATAACTTTTATATTTATAATATCTCTGAAATCGGAGCATATCATGCACAAATATTCATATAAAGAAGCACAATCTGAATTTCTGTGCTAGAGAAGTAATTATGGGAAGAATATGAAGATTAATGAATAATAAAGCTCAAGATCTCTTCTTTTAGCAAAAGCCCATTCAATTAATGAAGAAAGCAAGCAAAAGGCCCAAGAATTCAAGCCCAAAAGCTCAAAGGCTAAAAATGATTCATTAGGGCTTAAGTCTTCATCCAATGGCTCTCATTCATTGTTGTTTACTATAAATAGGGGTAGAGAGTGAGGGATTAGAGGTGTAAAAATTTTTGTAACTCCTTTTGGAGAGGAGGGCTACTCTTAATTGAGAAGGCCTTCCAAATTTGTAACTTTTGTTATAATTAATAAAATAATTTTTTCACCACTTTAAATTTTTCTCTTCTTCTCTTTGTTGGATGATGAAGATGAAGATGAAGATGGAGATTAATTTGAATGTTTGTTTTTCTTATTTCTCTTTTATTGCTTATTAGTTTAGATTTATTTTCATAATTGTAATTAGATTTTATTTTCTTGTTTAAATAGCCAAGAGGCTAGAACCCTATTTCCTTAGATTTATTTCATGCTTATAAATTAGATTTATTTCATGCTTATAGAGTAGATTTTTCTTGCATTTAATTTTTGTAATTTATTTTATAGTTTAGATTTTGCAATTTATTTTGTATTTAGATTTTAATTTCTTACACTATTCATCTTGAGGCTAGAACCCTCTTGGGTTTAGTTTTTCTTTTTGTTCATTTTTATTTTCTTTGATTCGCCTTTAGGCTAGAACCCTCTAGGGGATCACATTTTTCTAAGAAGTGGATTCAATTCTAGATTACCCATATCTTTAATTGAATCCGCTATCTTTACATTCTTGATTTTTATTTGTTCTTGATTTTTCCTTCTTGCATTGTTGATCACATTTATATTATCACTTTTACTCTCAAATATATTCATTTACACAATCATTTTCATCTCTCCACAATCACATTCACTTATCACTCCTATTTGTCACGCACACAACATAAGAACCGATTTTATATTTTCTCCTACAAAACACCTTCCTCATGGATCGATATCTTTATACTATAACTTGACACGGTTGTGCACTTGCAATATTTTTGGTACATGTTTATGCCTCATCACATAGCAATATTATAGTTCCTTCCACCATCCATCAGTGTCTGAAATATACCGACACTAATAATGAGTTCAAGACGTTGGTCGCGGACAAGCAACCTTTCAAGGGGTTAGAAAACTATTTTAGTAACTCCCTTCTATATGGTGTTGAATCCGATACTGAATCATCGATCCTGGGGACGGATAGCGGGGAAGAAGCTAATACTAAAACCGGGCTCGATTATGATGAAGGTCTTGTATTGAATGACATTGAACCTCTTGTAATCAATCTTGATGATGACGAATCGTCAAATGGAAGTTGTAACTGGAAACTTGTTGATTATGCAATAAATGGCGATTTAGAGTACTCGCTTTGTCTTAATGATGTAATACAGGAACTATATGATAACCCTAATATACACATGCCACTTTGGTCGTCTTGCATGGCAAAGAAGCACGTCCAAGACTCCTTTGGAACAACCCTCGTCCTACCTGCAAAGGCAGGGGGTAGAAAAAAATTAATCTTTGGTAAAGGGGAGTCATCCCCGCCCTCCAATCTCTTCTTAAAAATCAATGTTGATAATGAAGGACCTGGTCGGTATTTCTTCATATACAGCTCACAAGCACGTTACTATATGAAGGAGCATTGGTAGAACCTCACGCTCGGTGAAGGTCTTCATTTTGGTCAAGATATCTGGGTTCTACCCCGCCCTGCCTATGTACCAAAAGGGAAGCCCGACAATTATACCGAACATAAAAGGGATCAAGGCTATGTTTCTTCATCTGACGGCGAATGTTGCTGGCAAGTCATCAACCAGTCATCTAACATGGGTAGAGACGAATATTCGTCAGATTCTACAGATTGGGACTCTGACATTAGCCTAGGAGAAATGTTCAAAGGCCTGATGTCGAATATAGTCATGGTCGATTCCGCCATAATAGAGGAAGACGATCAATTGCCAACTTGAGAGGACCCTTGGATACTTCACCTAAAAATCCAATATGATGACAGATTCAAGGAAAGAGAACCCCCATCGAAGACAAAGTGGTCTAGATAAACATGGGAGATAAAGTGAATCTAAAGCCCATATTCATCAGCGATAGCCTTCCACCAGAAGAGAAAGAGGAGTTGATTGCCCTCATCAGGGAGTACATCAACATATTTTTTTGGAATTACAAAGATATGTTAGGACTTGACCTAAACATAGTGATGCATCGCCTTAACATAAAACCAGATGTTAAATCTGTTAAGCAACAGTAGAGATGGTTTTGTCCCCAAATTATAGAGGTGATCGAGACTGAAGTGAAAACACTAATTGACTCGGGATTCCTCAAGGAGGAACAACATCCCGACTGGCAAGCGAATATTATTCCGGTCCTTAAAAAAATAGGAAAATCAGGATCTGCATCGACTTTAAAGACCTGAATACCGCTTGCCCAAAGGATGATACCCTCTTCAAATCACTAATGTCATCATCGAAAATACGTACGGGTTCGAGAGAATATCCTTCATAGATTGATTTTTGGGTTATAATCAAATCAAGATGTATCCAGACGATAAAAAGCATACCGCATTCAGAACACTGCTTGGCATCTTCTGTTACACAGTCATGCCCTTAGGCTTAGAGAACACGAGTGCCACATACCAACGAGTAATGGTAAAGATTTTCTAGGAACACCTTCAAAAAACTGACGAGTTCTATGTTGATGACTTGGTCGTGAAAAGCCACAGCAAAGATGACCACATTAAAGACTTGAAGACGATATTCGATCTCATACGAGGTCACCAGTTAAAGATGAACCCTACCAAGTCCTTCCTGGAAGTGTAAACAATTCATTAGATTTGCCATTACCACAAAGGGTATCCATATTGATCCTGATAAAGTGAAGGCGATACATGAATTGCAACCTCCGAGAAATCTCAAAGTACTCAGAGGAATGCAAGGGTGATTGATGTATATTCGCCGGTTTATATCAAACCTCTTCGAGAAATGCCAATCATTCTCTAAGCTCACAAAGAAGGGTGTATCATTTATTTAGGATGATGCCTGTTAGAAAGCATTTGAAGACATCAAAGCATATCTAGTGAATCCTCCTATTCTCGTTGCATTAAAATTGGCTAAACCATTTTTTATTTACATCAAAGTGATAAACCACTCGTTAAGTGCTTTGCTCGCACAAGACGATGACAATGATCATGAATAGGCAGTGTACTATCTGAGTTGTACCTTGGTAGGTGTCGAATCTTGATATCCAATGATTGAGAAGGAGTGTCTTGTTTTAGTGTTCGCAATTCAAAAAATGCGGTACTACATGGTAGGACAGACGATCTACATCATTTCAAACGTCAACCCAGTTCGAGTGTTCATGATGCAGTCATCTTCCATGAATTAACGGTTAGCGAGATAGGCTTTACTCTTGTCCTAATATAACCTCCACTTCAAGCAACAGAAGTCGGTGAAAGGGCAAGCAATTTGCGATCTTCTAGTAGCTAACCCTGTGAGGGATACAACCAAATTGTATGAAGATTTGCCAGATAAAACTCACGAAGTCAACACTATGTTGCATCAGCAAGTGTGGCAACTATACTTTGACGGTGCTTCCCAAGCATCCAATGTGGCAAGTGCTCCCGGATGTTCTAAGATTTCCTCAGGAGTTGTAGTTGTCTTAGTTTCCTTAGGAAAACTCGTGATGCCTCGAGCGTATTCACGGACCGAGCCATGTTCCAATAATGTAGCCGAATACAATGTGCTGCTCATTGGACTCAGTTTTGCCAAAGAACTGGAAGTCGAGTATATTGAAGCTTTTGGTGATTCTCAACTGATAGACAATCAGATTCGAGGAGAGTACGAAGTCAGGAACCAAAACCTAATCCCGTACCACCAGGCGACCATTGAGATGACAGACTCATTTGAAGAATTCTTCATTGAGTACATCCCGCATCTCCAGAACGCACATGCAGATGCACTGGCAGAATTTGCAATATCTCTGGCATAGCCTCCCGAAACAGAACAATTAGTTACTATAAGAACTCACTAACTCTTCATACTAGACTACACCTTGGACATAAAAAAGGCACTAGACATTAAAGAGGTGCACACAACCAAAATCGAACTTGAGCCTTGAGACTAGCGTTTTCCTATTATTGATTATGTCTTGCATGATATTTTACCAGAAGACGTAAAAGAAAGAGACTCGGTCCAACGAAGAGCACCGAGATTCTATTATAACATGATGACCCAGATGCTGTATCGTCGTACATACGACAGTCTGTTACTATGTTATCTTTCAAACAAAGAGGTAGAAGAGGCTCTAAAAGAAGCACATGACGGAACCTGTGGTGCGCATCAACCCGGTCTCAAACTTTATGATCGTCTCTAAAGGATGGGATATTATTAGCCAACTATGGTCAAGGATATAGTTGAATACGCTCGATGGTGTCACACGTGTCAAATACATTCAAATTACATGTACTAACCCCCGGAGCATTTACACCCTTTGGCCACGTCATGGCCATTCGAGACATGGGGAATAGACGTCGTTGGTCCTATTTTTTCTCCGTCTGCCAAAGCCGACCGCTTCTTTTTTAGCAATCACTGACTATTTCTCCAAGTGGGCTAAAACAATTCCACTCAAAGAAGTAAAGACAAGTAATGTCATCAAATTCATCAAACACCATATTACCCACCGGTACGGTGTTTCGAGACGAATCATGCATAACAACGGCTCTCAGTTTGTCAGCAACGTCTTCATCAAATTCTATGGAAAGTTTAGGATTTAAGATGTCTCGTCAATGGTATACAATCACACTACAAATGGATTGGCTGAAGCTTTCAACAAGATCATCATAAAGATTTTGTCAAAGCTCGTGAGAACCAACAAACGAGACTGGGATGATAAACTCGACGAAGCTCTATGGGCTTATAGCACTATAGTCTGCACGCCTACCAGAGCGACCCATTCTCTAGTGTATTAATGTGAGGCTTCCCTTGTATTGGAAATTCAAATTCCATCCCTTCGCATTGCTCTCGCAACGAGAATGACGACGAGGAACAACATCAGAAATGTCTCGATGAACATGAGATGTTAGATGAAAAGAGCTTGGAAGCCTAGCAGTAAATTGAGTTCTACCAAGCTAGAATCTCCAGAGCCTTTGATAAGAAAGTCCGACAATAGAGTTTTAAGGAAGGAGACTTGGTTCTGGCCGTCCGACGACTAATGATACTTAATTCCAAGAGGAAAGGTAAATTTCAACCCAAATGAGAAGGACCGTTCATGGTAGAAATAATTTACTCGAACGGCGCATACCGCCTGATCACCCAAGACGGTGATAAACTCATGATGCTAATAAATAGGAAGTTCCTAAAAAAGTACTATCCCTAGTACGTTCGGGATAGCCTATTTAATATGAAGTTTCTGGAGAATGCTATGCATGATATTCTTAAGAATAACCTGAGATCAGCTGATTATTCAAGATAAAGACCAGTCATCTGAATAATTCATTCTTAATCATGAATAAAAAATAAAATAATAATAATTAAGAACCTCTCATTATGGCTATTTAATCATTTCCAAGATAATTAAAACCCTCTCATTGTGACTTTCCGATCACTCTTTCGTCGAGATGAGATTCAATGACTTCATCGGGTCAATCTTTTCTCACAAAACTCCCATGATGTAACCATGGAGTGCTTGATGATTCATAGTCCAAAAAGTCCCTCACTGATCAAATTAACTAATGGTGGGTCTAGGGGTGAGCACGGTTCGGTCCAAACCGAAAAAACCGACCGAACCGACCGAAATTTTACGGTTCGGTTCGGTTTTAATGTTCAGTCGGTTCGGGTCGGGTTGAAAAAATTTTAACCCGAACCGCCCAAACCGACCGCCCATAACATAACCCATTATACCCGACCCGTGTTCAGTGTTCTTCACTCAATATAAAATGAAATCCCTAAACCTAGCTCTCCATTCTCCACCCTTATATCCAGCGGCCGCCGCTCCTCCAGTCCTACTACCCTCCGTCACCGGCGCACCACGCTTCGTCTCCGTTACCACCCTTCGTCTCCGTCTCCATCTCCAGTTAGTGTTTCTCCCTTTCGTCTCAGCTCTCAGGATTCAAGATCTAAGTTTTACGATTTTTTTCGATTTTCTTCTGATGATTTACCGCTACCTCTCCTCCAGTTCTACTACCCTCCGTCACCGCGCTTCGTCTCCGTCACCGCCCTTTGTCTCCGTCTACTTCTCCGTATCTGGTTAGTGTTTCTCCGTCTCTGTAACGCCCCGCCCCGGAATCCCGGAGTCGGTACGCTATTAGATCTGATGGACTGGCCTCACAAACCACCACATGTCTTTTCAGCATGTTTTGTCCTCACTCACATGCTCCCTGAAAAACTTCCCAGAGGGTCACCCATCCTAGAATTTCTCCAGACCAAGCACGCTTAACTTTGGAGTTTCTAGGAGTTGGGTTTCCGAAAAGAAGATGCATCTTGGTAGTATGAGTATTCCAATCAAATCTATCAATACTAATCACATCACCCTCTCAAGGGTTGGGGTATTACATACTCCCCCACTTAAACTCACAACGTCCTCGTTGTGCCAAATCATATCATCCAAGACCGTACCATCCGTGTGAGATTCTAGAGGTGGCTCCTACGGCCTCAAGAGGTGGCTCCCACCCTCTCGACGTAGCACTTTGCGCCGCATAGCACTTAGCTCTCACAATTCCGGTTGGCTTTGCTCTGATACCATTTGTAACGCCCCGCCCCGGAATCCCGGAGTCGGTACGCTACTAGATCTGATGGACTGGCCTCACAAACCACCACATGTCTTTTCAGCACGTTTTGTCCTCACTCACGTGCTCCCCGGAAAACTTCCCAGGGGGTCACCCATCCTAGAATTTCTCCACGCCAAGCACGCTTAACTTTGGAGTTTCTAAGAGTTGGGTTCCCGAAAAGAAGATGCATCTTGATGGTATGAGTATTCCAATCAAATCTATCAATACTAATCACAACACCCTCTCAAGGGTTGGGGCATTACATACTCCCCCACTTAAAAGAATTTCGTCCTCGAAATTCGGAAATCATACGAACTTAGCAATATGAACTCTTATATAACCTTATAGAGATATTTACACTTAACGATCTAAAATGATAATATTCTCGCTCAAATCCTAATCTAGTGGAACTAGTACATCGGGCGAAAAATCCAAACAAGGAACCCCCCATATATATACCATGTGTTCCAAAAGATTAAAATTTAAGCGATAGTATCTTCATTATAGCGTTAAATGTGAACATAACCAAGGGTATGCACATAAGTTAAGACATGTAATCAAAATAAGGATTCATTTACCTGTTCAACCAGGTGTGGGTAGTCACGACGCATGTCCTCCTCGTGCTCCCATGAAATCTCCTCAATGCCTCCTCGGTTCCACTGAACTTTTACCAATGGAATTACCTTGTTCCTAAGCCTCTTGTCCTCTCTGGCAAGAATACGAACCGGAATCTCAATAGTAGTTAAATCATCCTGAAGCTCAATCTCCGGAGTATCCAACACTCGCTGCTGCTCCTCATCATGCAAATGCTTCTTGATCATTGAAATATGAATTACTTTATGTATATTAGACATCCATGCTGGAAAGTTTTGTCCCTATGAAATAACTCCAATAAGCTCAAAAATTTGAAACGGTCCAATATATCTCAGCTCAAATTTTCTCCGCCTTCCGAATCGCTGAACGTCTTTCCTAGGTGATACTTTCAGCACAACTAACTCTTCAAATCTGAATCTCCAAATGTTCTTATTTCTTATCTGCGTAGCTCTTTTGCTGAATTTGAGCGGCTAGAACCTATCCTCGGATTTATGTTACTTTCTCAGTAATCTATTTCATAAGCTCTGGCCCAAGCATTAAAATATTCTCCTGCTCTACCCAATATATAGGCCATCTGCAAGGCCTCCCGTACGATGCTTCATACGGGCCACACCCATTATCACTTGACAACTGTTATCATAAGCGAACTCTATCAGTGGAATATGATTTCTCCCACCTACCTTGAAAGTCAATGACATAAGCCCGCAACATGTCCTCTAACATCTGATTTACTCTCTTCATCTGACCATCCGTCTGTGGGTAAAATGCACGACTGTAAGATGAATATGCTGCCAAATGAATCTTGGATTCTTCCACAAGTGAAGAGTGAATACTAAATCTCGATCCGATACCATCGTGTCTGGAACTCCATGAAGTCAACCTATCTACCAAACGAATATCCTCGTAAATGCCTCGGCGGTATAAGTCGTCCTTACTGGAATGAAGTATGCTGGCTTCATTAGTATATCCATTATTATCCAACCAGAATCATTTTCTTTCTTCGACTTTGGTAACGCTACAATAAAGTTCATAAAGAGGTCCGCCCACTTCTATTCCGAAATGGGGAAAAATTGAAGTATTCCTATGCATATCACTCCACCAAACGTGTCTCTTTAGGTCTTTGTACACCTTAATTAGTCCTGGATGTACGGAATCACAAATTCATAGTTCTTAATAAGCTAAATCCACCGTCGCTGCCTCTGGTTGAGTTCCTTCTGGGAGAGAAGGTACTTCAAACTCTGGTGGTCGATGAACAACTCAAATTGCACTCCATATGAATAATGTCTCGTGACTTCAGTACAAATATCACTACTGCTAACACTAAAACATGAGTGAGGTGGTTCTGCTCGAAATAGTCAAACCGGTACTGTAGTGTAGTCAACTTAGTCTTTAAAGTATCCAAGGCCTTCTGGCACTCTGTGTTCGAAATGAACTGTACACCCTTCCTCGTAAGGCATGTAAGTGACGTCAAAATCTTCAAAAGTCTAGGATTAACTTCCTGTAATAACCGGCTAACACAAAAAGTTTCGAATCTCTGTTACCCTCTTCGGCGGTTTCAAATCAAGAATCGTTGTAAACTTAACCGGATTGACTGCCGTGCCCTCTCTGCTGTGGACGTGGCCAAGAAATCTAACTTCCGAAAATAAAAACCCGTATTTGCTGAACTTGGCATATAACTGGTGTTCCTAGAGAGTCTGCAACGGTACTCGTGTTCTGCCTCTAATCTCGAAGATATGAGAATATCCAGCTGGCCCATGAAGGGACGGAAGAACTCGGTTCACCATATTCATGATCACGGGTGCATTAGTCAACCCGAATGGTGGGAACCAAAAACTCAAAAGATTCACATCGAATCAGGAAAACACAGCGTTGGGATAATCCCTCTCTCGAACTCGCAACTACAATAAATCCAAAACGAAGACAAATCTTTGAGAAATGCTGCGCTTTGCGCAGCTGATCGAACAGGTCATAAATTCTATCAAATCTGAAAAGTGACATGCCCAACTATAAAAATCAATAAACAAATGCATATTACCGCCCTTCTTCGTCATGAAGAGAACTGGCACTCCCTTCGGAGAACGATTCCGATGAATAAAACCCTAAACGAACAACTCGTCCAATTGGGTCTGAAGCTCCCTCATTTCAGCTAGTGTCATGCGATAGGGTGCGCGGGATATCGGGGCGGCGCCCGGCTGCATCACAATGCAAATCTCAACCTCTCACATAGGAGGTAACTCAGGTATGTCCTGAAAGACATCCTGACAATCTGAGACAACTCTAGTCTCCAACAAATCTCAACCTCTCACACAGGAGGTAACTCAGGTATGTCCTAAAAGACATCCTGATAATCCCGTCACATCTCCTCATCGATGAACATCAGGAGTGACTCCTCAAAACGATTGCTCTGAGAAGTGGCCACAATCATCTCGGACCCATTGGACGCTCACAATCTGGCTATCTTCGTGAAGATAATCAGGATGACAACCAATCCATAACAAGGATAACATTAAACTCGGACACATGCAACACTATCAAATCTATGACAAACTCCGACTCGCCTAGACTAATAATACACATCCTATAAACGCTCTCCAGAAGCGCTACCCCACCTAAAGGGATGGACAACCAATGATGGAATGTCTAGAGGCTGAGCTACGATTGGGAGTCAAATCATAAAAGCATACGAAATGAAAGAACACGAAACTCCCGAATCGAAAAGAATACGGGCTGGAAAAGGATTGATGAGGGACGTACCCTCCACAACTGATCTGCTTGCTCCATCATCATGTGGAACTACTGCATATATTCCGCCAGAAGATAAAAACTGCTCTGCTGCTGGTGTTGGAGAATACAGTACGATCTGTCCCTGGGGAACCTCTTGAACTGCTATAACTTGCTTCTCAGTCTTATGCTACTGATGATTCGAACCATATCCCTTCTGTGCTCTCGTTGGTGTACTGCGGCACTCTAATGCCTTGTGTCCGACCTTGCGACAGTTAAAACAAGATCCCCGAAACCTGTGCTGCTGTTGCTGATGTTCTCCCTGATCCTGTTGGGATCCCTTCTTATGAGGACCCTGCTGCTGCTGATGTCCAGACAAATGTCTCTTGTTCTTACCCTTGTCTTCGGGGTACCTTGCCTTGTCTTTCTGAAGCCTAGCCGCCCCATTTTCTTGAGAAATGACGGTTTCGGCTACTGATGGTGGTGGTGGTGTCCGTGATGCTATGTGGGTCGACACAAGCTCTTCAATGGCCGTCATCCGGGCAATGAGAGGAGCCATGATGTCTATCAAATACTGAGGAGCCTGCTGAGGCTCGGACTGAGCTGACTGTTGGTCTGATGGAGTCTGCTGTGACTCCGCCTGGCTAGCCCTCCTGATACGAGGTCTACGACGTCCTGCCATCTCTCTCCCTCTGGGTGATGGTAAGAAGGATAAAAGTTCATGAGTCAAAATAAGCCTTTATAAATAGCGTATCACAATACAATTTTCACACATATAGTATTTGCACAATCACTTTAATCTTATACGAAAATAGTTATCATATAAAAAAAAATTTCTCAAATTTTTGAGATATACGCATATATCGTCCTCACTCATACTAGGAATTCCTTACGGACTCTATACATGAATCCTAGGAAACTCTATCCTAGCTCCACGACTCGACACAGGATGATCCTAAGGATACTGGAACTAGAGCTCTGATACCAATTGTGATGCCCCAAGGTTCACACAAGGCTGCAGTCCTTGGTGAAACCAGGAATGTCAAAC
>BQKN01029234.1:0-15875 GCA_022839385.1 Asparagus kiusianus
TTCAGTGCTTTGTAGAACGCCTGTGAGGATTCCGGTGCTGCATTTATTGTCTGACCGTCGTAGGAATTTGAACTTGAAGTCGATTCCTAGTTTTCCAATCATTAGCTTTTGTTGGTTGGTTCAACGTGCAACTTTCGTTCGATTGTCGGCGTTGAGTCTTCTTTTGGGACGCGTTGTCCGGCGTCGTGTTATTGAGTTATCCTTAAGAATATTTTTAGAAGAATATTCTCCAGGAACTTCTCAATAAAAATAGGGAATAGTTTATACTCGTATACCTTATTGGAGTATTTCCGTATTCAAAATGAACTGAACCGGCTTGAAAATGAGCCAAAAAAGGCAGTAATTTGGGTCGAAAAAATTTCTTCCGCTCTTTCCGAATGTGTGGGAGAGATAGGAATAAATCAAGGGTGAGACTCTCAATTGATTCGGAGTCGTTTCGATACTCGATTCAACCCTGTTTGGACTAATCTGGACTGGTCCGGTCTGGTTCACCCTGGTCCGGTCTGGTTCAAGGCTGGTTCACTATATAAGAGAGGGTTTTTTTTCTTTTTCTTTCTTTTCTTTTCCTCTTTCTAGGGCCGGCCGAACCCTCCCCTTCTCCTCTTGATTTTTTCTTCTGTCGAGCGTCTTTTCTCCTCGAAACTTTGATAGTTGTCTTGGATCTAGGCTTCCTTTGGATCTTTGACTGAAAAGCCCCTCAAAAAATCCCATTTTTTAGAATTTCTTTCAGGCCCCTCGAGCGCGTGCTGAGAGTTTCCAAAAAGGTCTCACTTTTGTTGGATCTCTAGCCTTTCTTCAGGTAAATCCTCCACAAATTTGATCTTTTTCATGCTCAACTTAATTTATGCATTTGTAGGATCATATGTGAGGGTCGAGGGTGTGATTTGACGCCTCGATTTAATCTTTTAGGGGTGTAGATCTGATAAAAAAGTGATCTTTTTTTCTAGATCTGACCTCTTTTAATTTATTTTGCAGCTCGTCATGCCGCGTTCTTCGAGAGGTCGTTCCCCTGCCATGTCAGCTGATGGTGCGCCGCCTTCCTACGCCGGTGAGCCATTTTTGGCAATATTTGGAAATTTACAAATTAGTCCTTTTTTCTTAAAAATTTGTAAATTGGTCCTTTTTACCCCACGTTGTTCTCCTTGGCGAGGCAATCGGGAAGAGCCTTGATTCTCCTTGGTGAGGATCGACGCTTTGGCATTTTTTTGGAATTTTGCAAATTAACCCATTTTTTCTGAGAATTTGCGAATTGGTCCCTGTTTACCCCACGTTGTTCTCCTTGGCGAGGCAATCGGGAAGAGCCTTGATTCTCCTTGGTAAGGATCGACGCTTCAAAGATATGTTTTGCTTGGCCAAAACCATATCTCAAAATAAAGGGGGCGAATTGACGCTGCATTGCGCTTCATAAGGCAGGGATTCTCGATGCACCCTATCTTATGACTGCACAATGTGGCCAAATCGTCTCACCCTTTATAAAGAAATGACTCTATCTCAGCTATTTGTAAGATGAGTTCAATTTCCTTTTATACCCGAGACTAACCTGTGTTTAATTGTTTATTCTGCAGTGGGGTATCCTTCTGGATCGTTCTCAGCTCACGCAGTCTATGGGCGTCGAGGCGATCATTATTCGACCTCTGACAATCCTTCCCCTATTCCAGCTATTCCTCAGTTTGCTTCGGGCACGTCGGCTAAGGTTTCACAGGTGGTGAGGGAGGGTGGTCATCGAGCTATTCGCCAGCTGATCACAGATGCTCCTTTTGTGAAGGATGCTAGCTCTACCCAGCCTCTCCGGAAGAGTGATTTCCTATTTGGTGACTCTGTCGATGACCCGGAAGCCGTATTCATTGACGCTGAGCAGTGGCTTCACAAGACCGGCGGTGGCTTCATATACTTGCCGGAAATTCCTCGACATCGCTCGTTGACTGAACTCAGGTGTCAGGCCGTGGCGCGCGAGATGTCGTGGCGTTTGACAGTGGATCATGAGAGCGTACATTGCGGCTATATCACCCACCAGGCAGCTCCTGGTTCAAGCAGGAGTCACATCACCGGATTGCATCCCGGAGTGTTGGGACTGGATGCACCACCGCGTAACGAGTTTCTCGCCACTGCTTCGACTTTGAGGAATCGCCTCGCTGCTCTAGGACGGGAGATGCCTGCGACTCGTCACAGGATTTATGGTTGGGTCCACTCTTCGGACAAGTCTTGGTGGAGTCGCATGACGACATACGTCTTGAGCCGCTGGAGCGAGGAGTTGCATGCTTGCGGTTTGTATACCGCCGTTCGTGCCACCATGTATGGCCTGCCCGTCAGTTTGAGACATTTCTGTGCTTTGTTCGAGTTGTATAATCCAGACTCGAACACTTTTCTGACCCGTCAGGGGGAGTTGGGCTTGACTCTTCATGAGATGCATAGGATTTCTGGCTTGACCATGGGGCAGATGTTATACCAGGAGTATTTTCCTTCCAGTCATGAGTTGAGTCAGCTGAAGGATCGCATGCCCGACCGTTACGAGACTCTATGGGATCTCACCTGCCATTACCATATAGCTTTGGCGCAGTCTGAGCCTTTAGCCAAGAGGACGAAGGCCTCTGTGAGTCTGAAGCAGTTCGCGAACTATTTGTTCAAGAACTTGGAGAGCAGCTCTGGCGAGGATATTTGTGAGTTGGCCCCACTCACTCCTTCAGAGGTGAACCATCTACTGAAGAAGATTGATGCTCGTTCCTATACCACCAGCAGTTCTGAGGGGGGCTTTCCTGCGAAGACCAAGTTCAGGTCTTTTTTATGGCATGCGACCACACCGATTCAGCCGATGACTCTTCTTGCCGGCTTTCTTGCTATCTGGTTGAAGAAGTGCGTGGTTCCATACCAGTCTGGGGACACCTTGCCCTTGGAGGTACTTTTCCCAGCAGTTCAGCTCGCATATAAGAAGGACCTCTCACTTCTTCCGGTGATGGTGGCTAACATTCACCGAGGACTTCGGCAGCTTTCTAGTGCGTTCACACGGAAGGAGACCGACTTGCCAGGTCAGATTCCCACGCTTAAGGTGGAGTTTCCCTACGCTTATTTGATGGCCTGGTTCGTCCTCCACCGTCCGGACATGATGTCGGTGCCGAACGCTACAGATCACTCTGTCCCCCTGCTGCAGTTGCTTGAAAATGGTAGGTGGAAAGGCCGCGGGTTTTCTGATGTCCGACAACAGCTGCAGGTCCACAAATGTTGGGCGTTCTCTACTTGTTTCCCGCAGTTCTCCGGCCGATACGGCGAGTGCTTGACAGACGATGAGAGGCCGAGAGAGAATCGGACCCACTTAGACATTGGCTGCTTCAATTGGCTGGTGAACATCAAGCCCGGCTATCTAACTTTCCGAGTGAAGAATGAGTGCTTCATAGAGCCATATCTACCCTGCCGATTTGCTCGCCAGTTTGGCTATGATCAGCTTTACATCGGGAATCCTCGCCAGCAGCTTCGGACCCATAGTGGTTTGGTGGACGGTCTTCGTGCATGGTTGTGGACCATGACTGGCTGTACCGGTGCTAGGTTCAGCCTCCCGAGTATTGATCGGCAGTTGAATCTCACCTTCTTGAGCTGCAAGTGGTTATTAGCAGCCAACAAGACTATCCCTGTGAAGCCGATTGCGGAGCTAGAGGCCGAGGAAGCTTCTCGGGTTGATTCGCGCAGGATTCGGGAGAGGGCTCGATCACAGAGGACACAGAATAAGACTCGCCGACTTGATGAAGAGGGCCATAGGTCATTCCATTCTACAGATGAGGCTTCCGGCGGAGATCCCGAAGATTGTGATGACTCTTCTGAGCGAGGTTTGCTATTCATCTTTTCCTTCTACTTTCTAGAAATATTGAAACTGACTATAATTCCATGTTTCAGGGACTACAGCTGATCATGATGAAGAGTTCTACCCTCCTCCTCGGGCGAGACCTTCGATCCCCACTGCTAGGCGGAAGAGGTTAGTCCGCAAGCTGCCTGTAGCTTCCCGAGCTTCCGATACGGACTTAGCTGGTGATGATCCTGCCAGTGATGGAGGTAACAATTATCCTGAGAACTATTCCTTTGGTTACTCAGCGCATTGACTTATACTTCTCTCTCTATATGTATAGGAGCACGTGAGGAGCATGAGATGAGTCCTGATCCAATCCCCATATCTCCCGATGAGTCTGATCCGCTACCCCCTGTAGAGAGGTCTACAGGGGTTGCTGACATTGGAGCGGCGGGCAATGTAGGACCCGATTCCGTGAATCAAGGTACATCTAACACTGACAACGTATTTCTTTAGATGATACGCCAATGAATTTGTGTACCTTCTAACTGTCCTCTACCTCTTGCTCCTTCAGATAATTTGCAAGAGATGAACCTTGGAAATGAAGAGGCTAATGTACCCGTGAAAGGTAACTTACTTCCATTAATTGTAGTCTCTTTACTTCTTTTTGGCACTTATATGCTCTTCTGTCAGGGTTCTCCATCGATGATTTCGACGCGGGAAGTTTGTTTGCGGACACTCCTATGATGCGCTATATATATAGCTCACCTCAGATTGAGGATCAGCTACCTGGAGACATGTTTTCTGAGCCCGCCTTCGCTGAAAACCCTGAGGATGGTTCCTTTGAAGGTATGTGCTTCTTTCTGAGTTAATTATAGGACTAGCCAATTTTGACTAATGCAACTATAATGTAATGCCTCTGCGAATTCCGTTTTGGATCTGGCAGGAGCTTTTGTTGAGAAAGACCCTGTCGAGCCAGCTGCGAGACCAACTCCGCCAGTTGATACATCTGCAGCCGTTACACCTCCACTACCCCCAGCGGATCAAGGGAAAGAAGGTATAAGTTAACTCATTGAAGAGTGTTATTCCCTTTCCTTTTTTTTTTATTAAGACTTTTGACGGAATTCTCCTTTTTTTGTGTAGGGCGTTCTTCTCGTCTTCATGTCTTAGTGAAGGAGTTGTTATCTGACGACGATCCTGACAAGGTCGTCATCTGCATAGACGTTCGTTCCTTCTTCTCCTTTGTGAATGCTATGATCGGCAAGCTCTTTCACGATGGACTTTCACTTCACCAGTTCAAACCTCTACTTAATTCCAGAATCAGCTTGATAAGGGAAGCAGGATACCCAGATTTGGCTAAGGCCATAGTTGACGATATCGATTGCCTAGAGCATGAGCTTCAGACGTTTCGTGAGCTTCGAGATACCGGAGCCTCTTCCTTCATTGCTGCTGAGCTGGAGACTCATTTACAGTCACTACGCGAGACTCAGCTTCTTGCTAGTCTTGAGGTTCAGGTGCAGCGAGACCGAGTAGCCCGGGTTGAGACCGGCCTTGCTACCAGATTATCTTCACTTGCCGAGCTCCGCTCTTCTATTACTTCTTGTGGGACCAAGATAGATCGGCTTAGAAAAGAACTCCGCGAAGAAGAGGAGACTTTTGGCATTCTTCAGATGACAGAAGCACAGGACCAGCAGACCTGTACGGCTTTGTCCGATGAGTTGAAGTCCTTGAAGCAGAAGCTATCCGAGACAGAAGAGACTGCTGCGAAGACTTCGGTCGCCACTGAGGAGTCGATCAGGGCTGAGCTTATTCAAGCTTATGATGATAAGCTTTCTAAGCTCAGTCAGCAGATTTTTAGCCACGGGCTTGATGTTTGATTTTATCTGCTGTGTACTTTGACTTTTAACTCTTTTAGTGAATCTCCCTTTTATCTTTATTATGATTCGTCATTCCGATTGAAATGATTGACCACAATATTCATAGGATTTTTGGCAAACCCTCAGCCATCAACGGGTTTGATATGCCTTTACCGACTACCGTTTGAGTCGGGCTAGCATGCGATTTGTTTAAATCCGCTCGCATGTAACGTTGCGCTCAGAGATTGAATTCTCTGAGACTTCGTGCTATGATGTCGAATACATAGACTTCGCCATTATTACGGGAATAGGCTACCCGGCGACACGTGTTAGGTGTTGGCTTTAGGATTTTTGGCCAACCCCCAGCCTCTAACGGATTTGATTAGCCTTTACCGACTACCGTTTGAGTCGGGCTAGCGTGCAGATTGTCTAAATCCGTTCCACACGTTACGTTAAGCTAAAAGAGTTAACTCTTTTAGTGCTACGATATTGAATACGTAGACTTCGTCTTTCTCCTGTGAAAAGACTAAACAGCAACGTGTATGAGACATTGACTTAGGATTTTTGGCAAACCCTCAGCCTTCAACGGATTTGGTGTGCTCTTACCGACTACCGTTTGAGTCGGGCTTACGTGCGGATTGTTTTAATCCGTTCCGCATGTGACGTTGTGCTAAAGGAATGAACTCCCTTAGACTTTGTGCTACAACTTTGAATATGTAGACTTTGCCATTGTCATGGGAATAGGCTACCCAGCAACGTGTGTTAGACGTTGGCTTATCCCTACTTAGGCTTCGGGATAAAGGTCCCCAGAGTCAGACTCTGGTATCTTTTTCTACGGGTGAAGATCAAACCGGCGACGCGTGTTAGGCCTCGACATATCCTTTCTTAGGATTCAGGATGAAATTCCCCATGCGTATGAGGCATGGATTTCGGTGTTATTAATAACAACCAGCCACAATGTTGAATATGCGGACGGGTGTTCTTTTTAACGGTTAAGAACTAACCGGCCGCGCGTGTTAGGCGCGGACTTATCCTTACTTAGGTTTCAGGATAAAATACCCCAGAATCGAACTCTGGTGTCTTTTTCTTCGGAGAAAGACTAAACCGGCAGCGCGTGTTAGGCGCAGGCTTATCCCTGCTTAGGCTTCGGGATAAAATACCTAGGATGAATCCTAAATTGATAAATTTTGGAAAAAGAGTGGGTGTGGGGAAGGAAGAATTTTATATTCTATTCCCCGAACAAGGAAGGAAGAATTTTATATTCTATTCCTTGATTCTGGAAAGGAAGAATTTTATATTCTATTTCCAGTGCAAGAAGGAAACTAGAAGTGGGATCTCCACTCCGAGAATCTGGAAGATACTGACAAACTTTCCTTTTATAGGATTGGTTATCAGATCGAAAGATGAGTTCTTCGTTTATCGAAGAGAAATTTCAACTTCAGTTACAACCATAAAAGGGTTGAACCCAAGAGAAAAGAAATGGAGTTCTTTCGTTCATCGAAAGGGGACTCCGAACTGAGAGTGAACCTTTTTGGTGGACTCACTGTCAATTGAAATTGATCAGCGAGGGATTTTGGTGGTAAAAATAAAACTGGGTTATCCTCTAGCATATTAAATGTAATATTCTTCGAGGAACTTCCCGATAAATGAGTTGTCCTGAATGTACTAGGGATAGTACTTTTTCAAAAACTTCCCATTTATTGGCATTAATTGCCTGTTACCCTCTAAAGAAATTAAGCGATAAGCACCGTTTGAATAGACTGTGTCTATTACGAACGGTCCTTCCCACTTAGGTTCGAATTTACCTTTCTTCTTAGAGGTGAGGATTATCGGTCGGCGCGCAGCGAGGACCAAGTCTCCTTCTTTGAAGCTTCTTTGGCGAACCCTTTTGTCAAAAGCCCTGGATATCCTAGCCTGGTAGAACTCGATGTGTTGTTGAGCTTCCAAGCACTTTTCATCCAGCCTTTCGAGTTCCTCGAGACGCTTCTGATGCTGCTCTTCGGCTGTCATCTCTGTTGCGAGAGCAATCCGAAGGGAGGGAATTTGAATCTCCAACGGTAGCACAGCTTCGCATCCGTAGACCAACGAATATGGAGTAGCTCCCGTAGGTGTGCGTATGGTAGTGCGATAAGCCCAGAGTGCTTCTCCGAGTTTATCGTCCCAATCTCGCTTGTTAGTTTTCACGAGCTTTGACAGAATCTTGATGATCGTCTTGTTGAAGGCCTCAGCTAGTCCGTTAGCGGCGGGGTAATAAGGTGTTGACGAAACATCTTGGATCTTGAATTTGTCACAGAACCGGATGAAGGCGTTGCTTATGAATTGCGGACCGTTATCATGAATGATCCGCCTCGGCACGCCATGTCGGTATATGACGTGATGTTTGATGAAGTTGATGATGTTGTTCGTCTTTACTTCTTTAAGCGGAATGGCTTCAGCCCATTTTGAAAAGTAGTCGGTGATAGCGAGGATGAATCGATCACCTTTGACTGAAGGCGGGAAGATGGGACCGACGATGTCCATACCCCATGTCTCGAATGGCCAAGACGTGGTTGACGTGTGTAACCGCTCCGGTGGTTGGTGCATATAGTTTGCATGTACTTGACAAGCGTGACATTCTCGAGCGTACTCAATCGCATCACGAACCATTGTTGGCCAGAAATATCCCATTCTTCTGATTCGATCATACAGCTTGGGACCAGGCTGATGCGCACCGCATTCTCCTTCATGTGCTTCCTTAAGAACTTCTTTTGCTTCTTCATTCGAAAGGCATCGGAGAAGCAAGTCATCGTATCCCCGGCGATACAGCGTACGGGTCTCGGTATTGTAAAAGAACCGTGGTGCTCTTCGGCGGATAGATTCTTTTTCTTTTATATCCTCTGGCAAAATGCCATATTGGACGTAGTCAATAATGGGAAAACGCCAGTCTCGGGGCTCAGACCCGATTTGGGTTGAGTTCACCTCTTTAGCGTTCTCGTTTTTATCATCCTCCTCTTCAATATCCATATCGTATATGGGTACGCAGAGTTGGTGTGATCTTACTGTGACTAACAGTTCAGTTTCGGGCGGTTGCGCGAGTGATACTGCTAGTGCTGCCAGTGCATCTGCATAAGCGTTCTGAAGACGCGGGATGTATTCAATGTAAAATTCTTCAAAAGAATCTGCCACTCTGACGGCCTCTTGGTGGTATGGAATCAGATATGGGTTTCTGACTTCATATTCCCCACGAACTTGGTTGACAATTAGTTGAGAATCCCCAAAGGCTTCGAGATATTCGACCCCCAGCTCTTTGGCGAAACTGAGTCCTATGAGGAGTGCGTTATACTCGGCTACGTTGTTAGAGCATGGACTCGTCAGCGAATAAGCTCGAGGTATCACGTGCTTCCCTGGGGAAACTAAGACAACTCCAACTCCAGAGGTGACCTTAGGACATCCCGGAGTCACTGCTTTATTGACTGCTCTCGAGGCACCATCAAAATATAACTGCCATACTTGTTGGTGTGATGTGGTATTAACCTCGTGGGTTTCATCTGGCAAGTCATCGTATACTTCCACCGTATCTGTTGTCGGGCTTGCCGCCAAGAGATCACAAATCGCCTGTCCTTTGACCGACTTCTGCTGTTTGAAGTGTAGATCATATTGGGACAAGAGAAGGGCCCACTTTGCCAACCGCCAATTCATCGAACCTGGTTGAGTCATGAACACCCGTACCGGATTGACATTAGCGATGACGTAAATCGTCTGGCCGACTAAGTAGTGTCGCATCTTCTGCACCGCAAACACCAATGCAAGACATTCTTTCTCGATCATCGGGTATCGAGACTCGGCGCCTATCAAGGTCCGACTTAGATAATAGACTACCTGTTCGTGACCATTATCATCGTCTTGTGCTAATAAAGCACTTATCGAATGGTTCATCGCCTTGATATAAATCAAGAACGGTTTACCTGATTTTGGTGCAACAAGAACAGGTGGATTCATCAGATATGCCTTGATATCTTCGAATGCTTTCTGGCAAGCATCGTCCCAAATAAACGATACGCCTTTCTTGTTTAGCTTCGAAAATGGTTGGCACTTCCCAGAAAGATTTGAAATGAATCTCCGGATATACGCCAGACGCCCTTGCAATCCTCTGAGTTCCCTTAGGTTCTTCGGGGGTTGCAATTCATTTATTGCCTTTACCTTGTCTGGGTCGATATGTATACCCTTGGTGGTAACGACGAATCCAAGGAATTTTCCGCTGGACATTCCGAGGAAGGATTTTGTGGGATTCATCTTCAATTGATGACTCCGCATGAGATCAAACATTGTTCTCAAGTCCATGATGTGATCTTCTTTGCTGCGGCTTTTCACCACCAAATCATCAACGTAGCATTCAACTGTTTTCCTGAGGTGTTTCTGGAAAATCTTAGTCATCGCTCGTTGGTACGTGGCACCCGCGTTCTTCAGACCGAATGGCATCACCGTGTAGCAGAAAATACCGAGGGGCATTCTGAATGCCGTATGCTTTTCGTCATCCGGGTGCATCTTGATTTGATTATACCCCGAAAAGCCGTCCATGAAGGACATTCTTTCGAATCCGCACGTATTGTCGATAATGACGTCCGTGATTGGGAGAGGAAAATCGTCTTTTGGACATGCTTCGTTCAGATTCCTGAAGTCGATGCAAATCATGATCTTGCCATTTTTCTTCATGACCGGAACGATGTTGGCTAACCAGTCTGGATGTTGTTCTTCCCGGATAAATCCTGAGTCGATCAACTTTTTGACTTCAGCCTCGATGGCTTCCATGATCTGCGGACGAAACCGTCTTTGCTGTTGCTTAACAGGTTTGGCATCCGGCTTGATGTCGAGGCGGTGCATTGCCACATTGGGATCGAGCCCTGGCATGTCTTCGTAGTTCCAGGCGAAGACGTCGATATATTCTCTGATCAAGGCAATTAATTCCTCCTTTTCATCTAATGGAAGACTACCACTGATGAATATGGGCTTTGGATTGTCTTCATCACCCATATTGATTTGGACTACCTCGTCTTCGGTGGGTGGCTCTCTCTGTTCGAACCTATCACCATATTGCATGTTCAGGTGATGAACCCATGGGTCCTCCCACGTTTGCATTTGATCGTCGTCCTCCATTGTAGATGGATCAGCCGTAGTCATGTTCGACATTAAGGCCTTGAACACTTCTCCCAAACTTGTGTCGGAATCTTCAGCTGAAGAACCTGGCAAGTATCCATCCTTAGCCTTGTTAGCAATCTGATCGATGATCTGCCAGCCACATTCGTCATCTGACGAAACGTAGCCTAAGCCCCTATTGTGACGATAATAGCCCTCCGGTTTACCCTTTGGTACATATGCCGCTTTGACTGGGACACGGGAACCTCGATCGAAGTACAGACCTTCTCCGAGTGTGAAATCATATCCTTGTCTTTCCATGAGCTTGCGCGCTTCTGGACTGTACTTAGATAGATGTAAACCAGATTTGTCACCATCTTCATCCTCTCTTAGGAAATGATCTGGCACCGGACGACTTTCTACTTTACCGAAGATCACTTCTTTTTGTCCCCCTATTTTGGCGGGAATAATCTGAGTTGTTCCGAAAGAGTGTTGGAGACGCTTCTTCGTTACATACGACGATCGGAGCGGCATACACAATTCGGGATTATCGTACAATCCCTTTATCACATCATCAAAAGACAAGGAGTACTCTAAACCATTATTTATTTCAGGTTCGGCAAGTTGCCAGTTACAACCGCCATCTGACGAATGTTCGTCATCGAGATTGATTACAAAGGGTACAATGTCATTAAAAACAAAACCACCATTGTAATCGAATCCAGCTTCGGAGTCAGCTTCTTCTCCGCTGTCCGTGCCTTGGATCGATGGTTCCGTGTCGGATTCATTACCATAAAGGAGAGAATCTGTGAAGTAGTTCTCGTACCCTTTGAATGGTTGCTTATCCGCGACCACCGTCCTAACTCTACCATCTGCGTCGACATATTTCAGACACTGATGGAGAGTGGAGGGAACTATAACATTACTATGGATCCAAGGCCGACCCAATAGTAAGTTATAGGATGTCTCAGCATCAATCACGTAGCACGTGACCTCCGTCTTTAAATCGCCCATTTGGCACTTTATCCGGATTTTACCCAAAGGTCTTGACCCGCTGGTGTTGAATCCGTATATAACTGTGCCTGTAGACGCCAACTTGCTGACTGGAATGCCAAGGCTGTGCATCAGTCGAAGTGGCATAATACTCACAGCGAAACCCGGATCTACTTGGATCCGGTTGACCTCGCTGGAGCCAATGTACCCGACGAAGTACAGGGGCCGATCGTGGTTTGAATTCTTCGTCTGCATATCCTCTTTGGTGAAGGTGATGCAGGGAATGTTCTTAGCTGCCACATTGCACTGTTGGGCTAGCATATCCAGTTCTTCAGGAACTGGTTTGACCCTGGTGAGAAACACTTCTGAATCTGCCAAGGCTTCCTGCAAGGCTTCTCTAGTCTCCTTGGATAACCGCAGCAGCTCGTACAATGTTATCCGCGCTGGAATGTTGGCTAGCTGAGCCATAATGTCGAAGGCGCGAGGGTTTTTTGAACTCTCCGGTTTGTCTTTTCCAATCGGACGACTGAAACGAGACTGCTTCGGATTCTGTACCTCCTCGGGCCTCTTTTCCTTCTGTTTGTCAACCGGTTGTCGTCGAACATCTTCAGCCGGTTTGGGAATTGGGATCACCCCCATCTCTGTGATAGTCTTGGCTGGTCCCTGTTTTGTCACTCCTAGCTTAGCTGCTTGTTCATTATGTGACGGATAGTCGAAGTGGTATTGATTCCCACTTCGGGTTGCAAAGACATCCTGTTCCTCGTCGGAAAGTGGAAAAGCGGTGATCCTTTCATCATCTTCACCCGGGACAGCAGAGACTCCATAACAAGACTTCCCTTTCCCTTTGGACTTCTTCTTGGATGAGGATCCAGCCCATTGTTCATCTCCAATTAGGTCGGGGTGCACCCAGAGAATTTCACCGTTCGGGGCCGTGTGTGGCACGAGTCCCTTTTGGCGTTGTCCGTGCGGATCGTCGTTCACCGTCTTCATCCCGACTTTGGTGATGCGCTTAGGCTCGAACCAATCTGTAGGCACCGATCCAAAACTGATGGACACTGCATTTGCTCCCACATTCTTGGCCGGCTTCGGAGTTATGACTCCTACATCGATCAAGGCCTGGATCTTGTCCTTGAGGTGGTAGCAGGATTTCGTAGGGTGGTGGACCGCTCTGTGATACGCGCAGTACCTCGGGTCCGTCACCTTGGTGGCTCCTTCATGATCCACAATCGCAGGCAGCTGGATTTTGTTGTTCTCCAACAGATATTTGAAGATGCCGGGAACTTCGTCATCTTTGAAGGAGTAAATTTTGGGAAACCTCGGCTCTGAAGACTTTTGCTTCTGAGGCCGTTGCTGCCAATGGGGCTGCGATTGCTGTGGAGCTCGTTGCTGCTGCTGCTGCTGTTGCTGCTGTTGCTGAGGTTGCAATTGAAAGGTTTGATTAGCATCAACAGCATTAACCTGAGCTTTACCTTTTCCCTTCTGATTGAAGTTCTGCTTTGGAGGATTTGTAGCCGGTTGGCCTCTCTCCGCCTTCTTTCTCCTAAGGAACCGCTCAGCTTGCTCACCTCGGACCTTCAAGTCCTTCCATGTTTTGGACGGAGCTGTGCCCATTGCTTCCAAAACGTCCAGTGAGAGGTTGTTGTGGCAGGTTTGGAGGATGAACTCCTCGCTAATCGGGTCCCGGCAATTCATCGCCTTATTCCGGAACTTTTTGACGAAGACTTCGACCAATTCTCCGTCCTTCTGCTTTTCATCGAGCAACGACCCGATTGAAATTTCGGTGTCGTCATCGAAGAAATTCGCGAGGAATTTCGTCTCCATGTCATCCCAGCTGTTTATGCTTCCTGGCTTGAGGCGACGATACCAATCGAAGGCAGCTCCGCGAAGAGTGCCGACGAATGACCGCACCATCAGAGGCTCATTGCCAGAGATGACTCCCAAGTGCGATTTGAAATAAATCAAATGCTGAGTTGGTGAACCCATCCCATTAAACGGCGTGAAGTTAATTAGACTAAACTTCGCCGGATATGGGATCGATTCCCACTCTCTTGGGTAGGGACAGGGAATGCCTGTCTTTTTAGTCTCTTGAGCAGAAATCAATGTGTTGATTTTGTTCTCGAGATTCTTAATTTTTAGGCTTTCACCTGTGTCTTCACTGGTATTATCATTACCACTCCCTGGATTGATGGGAGGGTTATTAGCGTTGCGAGCTTCATTTGTGCCCTCATCCTCCAGGTTATTCTGGTTGGGCTGACTTGGTTCGCCTTGTTGGTGCCTCAATGCATGAAGTTGTTGGTCATGCATCTCTCTCATGTTCTGCATGGCCATTTGCATTTCGAACCGAAAGGTCTCCTGTTGTTTGGCCATGGCATCTTCAAGCATCTTGGCCACCTGCTCCGCGCTTATCATGAGTGACTCGCGGGGCTGTCCTTCGCTGGACACGGTGTTGTCAGATGCAACTGCTGAGCCAGCATCTGATTCTTCATCTCCCGAAGGTACTCTTGTTCGGACTCTACCATACGTTGCGCGAATGATAGCCCCAGATTGTAAACGAGTCCTGGGTCGGGATGTTTCTGGAATCGTCTCGGGGTTATCCTGAGCCGTTGTTCCTGTGCTGGTCATGTTGGCGGTGACCCTTGAATGTTCACCGTCCTTGACCATCGTTCTTTTTCTTCGGAAATGCCTGGGCCTCGACTTTGGCGCTTCATTGCTGAGTCTCTCAAACACGGAAACTCTTTCGGGGACTGTCTTTACACAGTTGCATTCAGACAGTACTGCCCGAATGAGATTTGAACAAGGACATTGACTCCCGAATCTTCGAGGGCTCCTCTTTCTAGATTTGTTCGTACCCCCGGCACGATAGTACAGCTCATCTGTTTGGAGGTCAGAGCAAGCTATCGTGTGTTGGCACGACCTCTCAGGTATAACGTTGTCGTCATCAGATGACAACGTTTCCTTCTGAGGAATAATTGTCTTTTTCGGGCTCTCGAGAGTTATACGCCTCGAAACGCGTCTTCGTGGACGTGAATCTTCAGCGGAACTTTGCACTTGAATGCGCAAGGTTGTGCGCTTGGGTGCCACGGTTTGCTCCGAGTGTTGAGGGTTGCGGCGACCCCCAGCATGCTGTATTGGTTGGGACTTCTTCACTGGCCCCAAGCGTTCCTGAATTGGAGCTTTACCTCGTTCCTTCGGAAGTGGACCGAGGCGCTCCAAAACTGATCTTTTCTTCTGGGATGGTCCCGCGGGATCTCCCAGGGTAATTGCGGCAATCACCGGCTGTTTGGATTGACTTGCCGGCGTCCGAACTTTTGGAGGCTGCGGGTTTTGCTCGTTAGCCTGAACCGCTTCAGACTTTGGCCTCCAAATCTTGCGAGTAGGTGGCGGCTTTTTGACTACCTCCTTCTGCAGTTTGCGACGGGTTTCCTCAGCTTTGGCCCGTGCTTGCGCCGATAACGCGCGGCGTTTGCGGATGCGCTCCTCCAGCGTTGAACGATTCCGTTTGACACGGACCCACTCCATTGTTGATGGTTTAGAGGAACCACCCTGCATTTGCTGTTGAGGCTGTTTGCCTCGTTTGTTCTTCAGATCCGCATGATAGCGGACCCCGTCAACGGACTCCATGGCCTTGGCGAATTGCTTCGCGAGGCGTTGACGCTGCCTCTGGCGGGCTCTCTTGGAGAGAGTCACAACGCCTTCAATGGCAGATTTGACCTTCTTTGAGGTCGGTAGGGCCTCACCTAACGCAGCTTCGGCGTCGGTTGGGGTGAGGTCATCGTTGGTGGCTTCAGCTTCATCACACCAACGGACTTTTCTCCTGGAGGAGAACTTCTGGAACTTCTTGGACTTGGGGGAGGCGGCAGATCCGGACGAGGACACGTACTCCTTGTATTTCTGCTGGTCGAATTCGTACTCGACCTCCTCCACCACCGGGATCGAGATCCGCGGCTGCGACACTCCAGCTTCGGCAGCGAAGCTGGTGGCTCCCACTGTGGTCGCCAGATTGTTCGTGCGGGAAATTGCGTTATTCTTCATTGATGATTCTGTTACAACTTTGACAACAACTTTATGCGTTTACAAAGAGATCCGGTCTTTTTCTAAGATCCGGCTTACAACAAAATCAAAAGTAAAGAAATAAAAATTAC
>BQKN01029245.1:0-13254 GCA_022839385.1 Asparagus kiusianus
CAGGTTTGACATTCCTGGTTTCACCAAGGACTGCAGCCTTGTGTGAACCTAGGGGCGTCACAGCTCCTAACCCCCTTCCCCTAGGGGCGGTGGAGATTTTCTCGCTAGCGCTTTAACACTCGTTGTTTCCATCTTTTTCAGGTAGCGAGTCAGGGGTTCGGAGAGCCGTAGGTTGATGGGGACTCAGTGTAGATTTTCGTAAATTTTAAGTAGTTAATTAGCGCTCCAAATTAGACTATTATGAGTTTTGTTTTCTTTTAGTGATTCATTTTATTTTAGAGGCTGAGTGCCTATGTATTTTTCAGTTGACTCTCATATATTAGAGATTCGATGTTCTTATTCTAGTTTACCAGATGTACTCTATTTTCTTCTATTGGAATAAAATTTTAGTTATTATTGGATGTCTCTTCTCTATAATATGTTCCTTGAATTGTCATCTTTGATATATCTGCTTATACCCTTACTTCTTATTTTGATATCTACTAGAGCGATATTAATGTGATGGTGAAATATATTTATGCACAGTGTTGGGTGCATGGTAGGTTTGACATCTCTGGGTTCACCTTAGACTGCAGCCTTGTGTGAAACTAGGGGCGTCACAGAAGAATAGATTTCTATGCTCATTTACGTGTATAATGGTTATGGTATGTTTTCTTAAGTTATATTGCACATTCAATCTTGTAATAGAAACTCTAACCTCCACATTTATCTTGTAATGGAAACTCCAACTTCATTCACTCATTTACAAGTTATACTAATCATAGACATGATAGCAAGCTAAATTTGGATGACAAAATATCCTAAAGGTTAGTGTGATGGCCATGAAAGACTTTTATAATACTTCGATAAATGTCAAGATAAAAGTATGTCATATAATATGTGAATGGTCTGAATATTGACCCTTTAGTTGGCTATGGTCAAAAGCCAGAAAACTAGAAAAGCTCTAATAGAGAGTAAACTGTATTATTCTTAAAAATCAGGAAGCTGGAAATAATGCTACGTTGCTAAAATCACAAAAGTAGCTAGCTAGGGTCTAGCCAACCCTGACAAGAATTTCCCCAAAAGGTTTTTGTCAAGCTGTTTTAGCCAGTTGAACATAAGTTTTTCCATTTGTCACTAGCCTCAGCCAACTAGTGGTTGGACTAGCCGGCCACCATATTGTCGAGCTGATGTTGGTTGATCTTCTATGATGTTGTTTCTTCACCAACTTCATCTAGTCTTCTTATGCATCTTTGTACATATTTAGGGGACTAATTGGCACAGCCTAAATCATATCTTAGATCCAAAAATTTGTGACAACAATAAAACTAGGATTTATGTAAATTTTTGTCCATGTTTTATCTATTTGATAGATTGTAATATGTTAATGAAGGGATTGAACTAGACATTTATTATACGACTTAGTTCCATCATAAAACACTAAAATAATCTCTGGAATAAGTTGACATAGATTCCTAGGGTTTTCAACAATGAACCGAAGAGACTAAAGTTGAAAGAACTATGAAAGCAAGGATCTAACAAGTGAGAATCACTCACCTACAGTATTGTAAGCACATAAACATGCATAAAAATTTTAAGAGAACAACTATCAACTATCAAGTTATAGTATAAACTTAGGTGTCGAATACACAAGGAAGGTGTATGTTTGGACCTTCTAAAATTAGTTCTAAAAATAGGTGAACAAAGAGGAGTGAAATAGAGTATGTTGAGAAGGAATTGTCATAAAATAGAAAATAACATAAAATATATAAATAAAACAACAGAGGAGAAGGAGATAAGGAGGAGACAAATAAAAGGAAAAGAGAACAAAGAGGAAACTAAAAATTAAAAAAATGAAATGATGAAAAGAATTAGAAATGGCAATAAAATAAACTCACGAAAAGAGAAATCAAGTTTGTGAAGGGGTATTTTCTTATAATATGCCGGAATAGTATCTCTGTAGGTAAATCTAATTATATATATAGGGTTCACATACAGCCTTATGAGGTCAACAGAATAAAAAAAGAGAAATAAAAGTTTGTGAACCTATCTCTGAGCATTGCTCTTCTTTGGTGATGGGTGGATTTTAATTAGAGGTTTTTTCTCTTGAGGAAGCTATTTCGGATTGATCTTCGGACATATTATTGAAGAAATTTGGAAAGCGTTTCAAGTATTCTTCTAATTTTTGATTAATTTTGATTAATAGTCATGATATGCATACTCCTCCTCGTTGTATGTCATGTTTCCAACAATCTAAAGTACAAACTAAGAATTACAAAAAATATATAGACTAACTACAAGGCAAAAAAGAAATTCTACAAAACATGAAAATAAATCTAAATAATAAAAATAAAAGAGCAAGAAAGAAAATATGCACTATAAAGCATGAAATAAATCTAATCTACTAACATAAAAATAAAAATAAGAAAATAAAATCTTAAACATGTAATTTTAAAATAAGAAAATATAAGGAGAAAATGAATACTTACATCGCAAAGGTTTGGCCCCTGAAAGGCAAATTTTCATCTTCATCAACAAAGAAGAATAAAAAAATTAAAAGAAGGAAATTTTTTATTTATTATAAATAATATTTATAATTTTAGAATTTCTTCTCAATTAAGAATAATTATTCTCTCCAAATGGAGTTTTATAAAAAAATTTACACCTAAACCGCTCACTCTCTACCCCTACTTATAGCATACTGCAATCAACAAGAGTTACTGGATTAGCCTTGAGTTTCAAGAAATAAATCTCAGCCATATACTAGTTCTGTTATAAATCAATTGGTTGACAATCAGTTAGCAAATTGGTTGGCCAACCGGTTAGCCAATTTGTTGGCTAATTGATTAGCCAATTAGTTTCGGTAAATAGTTTTTTTGCTTATTTACCCAAATGTTTTCATCCATTTAGTTTTAAATACTACACCTACTTTCAAAATCATTCTTAAAAACTCAAGATTCTTTTTTAACTACTTTAAAATTCACTTTTTATTTCAATAGTAAAATTTTATCCCATTTATGATTAAACATACCCACTTCTAAAAGATGTTTTTTGCTTATAAACTGAAAGTTCTTATCTCCATTTATTTTTAAATGTACCCCATCCAAAACCACTCTTAGAAGGAAAACACTCCACCAAATTATTTTTAAATTTACTTTTATTCTTGTCAGCTTCCTATATAGTACTGTAAGTTGTTAATTTTATCGACTTGCTAAATTTTGCTCTAAATGGTGTATTTTTAAATCAAGTATCTAAGTCATTACTTTGCTTTTTTCTTTTACACTATTGTCTCGACACCGGTAAGTGTAAATGGGCCTTTTGCCAAAGAGCCATATATTTTCCCTTATTTATGTTTAAACTTGTAGACTTCTGAAGGGGTATTTTGCGCCTAAATTTTTACCTCCATTTATTTTAAAACCTAAACACTTTTAACATCACTCTAAAACCCAAAATACTCCTTCAAATTAACTTAAAATATAGTTTATGTTTACACCCGATTTCAAAAATAGACATCAGCTACAAAATAAGCGAATTAGCTGATAGAATAATGAAGGAATTGACTGTAATGTGACTATTAGCTATATGCGTATTGCCCGGGTTGATCCCTCATAAACTTCATTCCATCAGCTCCATAGACCATGTTTACTTACAAGCCTTGGAGAAATCCCTAACAAATTTGGACTACTTTGTTAACTATTTTAAAAACACGAGTTTCATAGGAGTGGGTGTTTAAATCACAGAATTGGTGCGAGTAGCTGCTGAGACATGCAAAGCTCTTATATAATCAGTGACAATTAAGTAAAACAGGCTCACACACTAACAACCAAAACTATTTATTGTCTTGTTGTCTTTTACTTTCACTGTTAATTAGTTCATTGTGATTTTGTTGTTTAAGTTATAATTCAGATTCGTAGATATCTTCTAAGTTAAATTCTTTACTTTACGTTTCATTGGATCGTGCTCTGAGATTCACCCCCTTCCAGATGGGAGTAGTTAAATTATTCACTTACCGTTGAGTTCCTTTTGTAGTAGCTACATATAAGTTGATTTTACAATAGTAGTAGTGATTACAGCACGGTAGTACTGTAATTTAGGGCCAACTAAGTAGCTAAACCATTTCACGTTGGCAATTCATCATGCCAGATCACTTTTCTATCTGTATCGGGCGCCCTAGTAATTGATTACACAATTATTAGCCACAATATCATCTTTTTAATCAGGAAAGACTTCCTCTCATTGAAGTGTATTCTTTTCTGCCTGACTTATCAAAGCCTAGTGGCTGGTGGCCTATTTTGGAGAGAAATTTTTATATTTTAACAGTTTAGTTTCGTAGGCGTAAGTTACAATTTTTTATTGCACCATTCTATTTTTGGATAAAATATTAAGTACATAGTGTAACTTTGAATAAAATGCTTAACGTCCATTTATTTGGCTTTTCCCACATTAATCTCGCAACATCTTAGATAGGTTTGCAGTCAAAAAGCGACAGGGTTTATATACGTATTTGATTGGGTAGTTCAATTAAGTACTATACATTCTAGGAAAAATGAATACAATTGCGTATGCAGAATGCATTTTAAGCGCGTTCTCTTGATATATCTTCACCGAGATTACTGATGTTTGGACGTATTATAGACTCAAATATTGTCCCTCATTGTCGCACTTATTCAAAGAACGTGTTCGATATCATCCTCATCCTTGACTGGTCTCATCATCAAATATTGTAGCTAATTAAAGGCTACTATCCCTCAACTATACTAATGCAGATATACTTTTGTTACGGTTGTAGCTATATTTTACTACAGCTACCTGCAGGGGATATTTACCCTCGCTACAGTGGTTCGAGCTCAAGGCAATTTTGGCCATTCGCAACATTGTCTTCCCGACATAGCCGCTGAAGTGACAAACTCTCCGCTCTCGCCACTGTTATCATCACCACCCCATCATCATCATCGCCACCGTCATTGCTGACTATTTGGGGAGAAAGTCGATTTGTTCATTGTTGTGTTCATTACAACTTCAAACGTTACAATGAAAATAAAAGTTAGTCTTTTTATAAGACATTTACACAATGAAAACAAAAAAAAAGTACAACTCTCGTCAAACAAACGCAGAGATCGTTTATCGGTCTTCTGCTTGCGTGGGATCTTTGCATGTGCTGGGGTAAATCCGTGGACCACCGAACGATCAGATCAGATCCGGAGTTTCGTTGATTCACAAAGGAATTAAGAAACCGAAGCAATTATCTCGGCAACAGCGAGATAATTACTCTTCTCAAGATCACCGCAACAGGGCAATCTCAAGGCAAAGAACTGGGATGTGTAGATCTGACGAGCTCCTGTTCTTTATGCCAACGAACTCAATTCGGTCTCCTCCTCATCTCTGAAATTCGTGGCTCTTCAATCCTCAATTCAGCAGGGCTTCACCGACGCTCGAGAATTCCAGCCCTAAAAAATGAAGGCCCTAGGACTGTATTTATAGGTTTCGGGAGCTCTGTTTTCGGATAAGAACGGTTGATTCACTCTTATCCTCAGTTGTAACTACTTAACCACGTTCTTGGATGATATCTTATCAGTTGGAACAAATCCAGACGATTAATGGTCGAAAAACGGCTTAAAACAACCAAAAACAGATTTCGGGGACTGCGGACACCCGTGGGTGTCTCGGCCATGCTTCGACCGAGACACCATTTGGTGTCTCGGCCAAGCTTCAACCGAGACACCATTTGGTGTCTCGGCCAAGCATTAGCCGAGACAGTTCTATCCTTCCTCAGTAGCTCCTTGAATTTGTTCCACGAAGCCGTCTTCTTTTCCTGCTTGTAGTAGGATTTCCACCACGTCAATGCATGTCCTGAAAGCTTCAAAGTCGTGAACACTATCTTCTCTTTTGACGAGTAGCCATAAAGAGTAATATACGTCTCCATCCGCTCGATCCAGTCATCAAGACTCTCGACGTCAACACTCCCATCATAAACGGGAATCTCCACTTTGAAGTCAATCTTCAGGTTTTAAAAAGAATTCTTACCCCCTTGATGCAATGCAGCCTTAATAATCTTCAGGTTTCTTCTTAGACTTAGAAGAAGATTCCCCCTTTTTGTTCCCTCCTTGGATGAGACCGACGAGTTTTATGAGCGTCGACCCTATCGTCTTGATATGCTTCTCTAATGCATCAATCCTCGCTGAATTGTCTCCTTCAACCATCTTCTTCCTCCTTAAAACCTGGACTCCTTCCAATGAAATAAGGATCTCACCAAGATTCTTGTATTGCGATCAAGTAAGGACCATACACAGGTTACCCCTTCACATGATCTAATCGCTCTGATACTAACTTGATACCAGTCGCCGTACGAGTACCTTTGATCGCGGAATTATCAAAGGTGAGTTGAGAAGAGGATGATAGAAACACAAGCACAATTCAGTATATGGCGAAGGAAAATACCTTCTCTAGATTATGAAGAATCAATTATTACAAATCTCTCCCTCACAATCTTACTAGAATCAAGAACAAACTCTTAATTCTCTCTAAACCCTAATATCTCTTGATTAGAATCTATCTTTGAATCTATCTGATTGCTTAGAAACCCTAAAGCAATCCTTTATATAGGTGTACAAACGTGGATGGCAATCTGGTAAATAACCAAGCCAAAACTCAACAGGAGTTCGTGTAAACAGAAACCCAAACAAATCAGAAAACTGTCGATGAGTCGACTCATGACTGAGATGAGTCGACTCATGACCTCATATGAGTCGACTCATAACTGATGAGTCGACTGGTCAGAGACTTTTGCTAATAGGGCTTGAGTTCTTGAGTCGACTCATGACAGTCATGAGTCGACTCAACCTGATGAGTCGACTCATGTACATGTATGAGTCGACTCAAGAGCTAAAAACTAGATTCTTCGAATCTGCTGCTCGTCGTCTCGTTCCACGCTTCCTCCTGCGTGCTACTGTACTGTTTTACACCCCGATTCTCATGCTATTATGAGAATCATCTATCCTCAAGCTCCCATGAGGATCGCTAAGTTCCAAAGAGAAGATACACCCGTATCATGTAAAGAGAGTTTTTCTTCAACTTGTTACTGTTGTGAGCTTGATCTCATGGAGATCTACTATGTGGTTGAGAGATCTCGGTGGAGATCATTGTGTAGAAGAAGTTTCGGCTATCAAACCGGGTGTGTAGTGGATTTCTCCTAGAGAGTGGGGAGCGAGGGTGTAGGTCAGTGGATGTAGGTCAGTGGACCGAACCTCGTGAACATACCGTGTGTCATTAATTGGCTAACTATCTCTATCACTACTCTCTTTTATTATCATTGCATTTTATTTTTATGTGTGATTTATTGGAATATCTTTTAATTGCATATTATTTATCAATAAATGCTATTCACCCCCTATAGGGCCTTTCAATTGGTATCAGAGCAAAGTCTCTATTTTTGTTAGGCTTAAAACCCTTAGAGAAAAGATTTTTATAGATGCTTCAATAAATATGCATATGCTAGAAGGCCAATCCACCACTAGGCCACCCCTCTTCACCGGTAGCAACTTTACCTATTGGAAGGCTAGGATGAGAATTTATTTGTAATGCAGTGACCTTGACATTTTAGGAATCGTAGAAAAAAAATATGTCAAAAAGGATAGTGGTAAAATGACCGAAGATGAAAGAAACCTAGCCAACCTTAACATTAAGGTCATGAATGCACTGGTTTGTGGTCTTACCCCCAATGAGTACAAGAGAGTTTCTACATGTGCAACCGCACACGAAATTTAGGAGAAGCTATGCATTACCCATGAGGGAACCCCCAAATTGAAGGAGTCTAAGATTAGTGGTCTCATGCATGATTATGAAATATTCAAAATGCTTCCAAGTGAATCTATTGACTCTATGTTTTCTCGGTTCACTAAGATTATAAATGAATTGCATGGTCTTGACAAGGTCTTGGAGAATCAAGAGATGTGCTATAAAATTCTTTGCTCTTCGACACCGGCTTAGGAACCTAAAGCTACAGCCATCGAAGAAGCACATGATCTATCTACTCTCACTCTTGATAGACTCATTGGCAAACTCAAAGCCCATGAGAAGAAGGTTAAGGAGAAGGAAGAAGCACCCCCAAAGGCAACCGAGGAGCCACCCTAAAAATCAAAGTTCATAGCTCTCAAGTGAGCAATTGACGATTCATCCTTCTCGGATAGTGAAGATGATGTCTCTAGAGAAGTGGTACACCTCTCTAGAAGGATATCAAGAATAATTAAAATGACCAAAAAGTTTAAGAATCGATCTAACAACAAATTTTCTTCTCGTATAGGTAAATGCTTTAAATACAATGAACCGGGACACTTAGCCAAGGATTGTCCCAAGCTCAAGGAAAATTATTTGAAATACAAGAAGAAGAAGGCTATGTATGCCGGATTGGATGAATCCGAACCAAGCGATTCGGATAGTGATGAATAGGGCGCCAAGATTGCTCTTCATGATCGGAACATTTGTTTTATGGCTCATGAAGATGAGGTACAATCCGAAGCTGAAAGTGAATCTCTTTATATGTAATGTGAATTAGAAGCGGCTGTAGGCATCGAAAATTGCCGATAGGTCCCCACTCACAGCTCGGTGTCAACGATCGACGATTGAACGTCATTACCCGGTTCACAAGAGTTCAAACGACGTCGGTGAGCGATTGAAGCCAACCGACGGACTACGTGAGCCGACAGAATATCAGAATCATGGGGATACGGATTGACCGAAAACCCCGCGATCACCGCAATTAGGCCAACGCCCGCCGTGTCCCGATCACCACACTGATAATCCAACCGATGGGATCTACAGAACTCCTCGATGGGCTTCCAACACAACCGGAATCAGTCAAATCCAAGTCCGGATAAAGACACTACAGCGAAGTCAATTAAAGAACACCGCGGAGCGTCTCGGATGACACGAAACACCCCGGGGGTGTCTCAGAAAATCCGAGACACCCCAAGGGTGTCTCGGATTTTCCGAGACACCCAGGGGTGTCCTCATGCCTTTTTGAGCCCCTACCCCCCCTTGGTTTCCTATAAATAGGCCCCTAGGGCCTCCATTCTCTTGGCCTTGGTTTTGGGAGAGAAATTTCTGATCTTGGGATTATCCTCGAGATCTGAAATTTCAAAGAGGAGCGGCGAAGCCCTGCCGGAGCAAGGAGTCTGATTTTTTAAAGCAGCGAAGCTCTGCCGGAACGAGGAGTAAGGAGTTCTTCATCAGTCCCCTTCATTCACCCCTTCTTTTCCTTAGTGTTGCTCTTTAGCGGTGACACTAAGAAGAGCTATTATCTCGTTTTAGCCGAGATATACGCTTATAACTTCTAGATCTCACGCGGATCGACGAAGTTCTGTTTCTAAATCCCACGCGGATAGACGAAACTCTGCCGGATTTTACCGGGAAGGATCTGAAGAGTCGGCGGTCCACGGATATCGACATCCCCGTCACAGGCCAACAACCCACGCAAGCGAGACCGCACCAAAACGGGATCTCGTGTTTATTTTCTGAAAAGCTGTAATCCTTTTGTTTTCATTTTATTCTGTTGTAACGCTTGAAGTTGTAACAGATCTCAAAAAGAGAAAAGCAATGAAAACAGCAACTTTTCACGAAAATAAGCTGGCGACCACAGTGGGAGCCGCCGATCTCGCTGCCGAGATCGGAGTGACGCAACCGGCCTTCAAGATCCGGGTGAATGAAGAAGTCGAATACGAGTTCGACCAACAGAAGTTTGAAGAGCACCTCTCTTCCTCCTCCTCCAGATCCGCCTCTCCAAACGGGCGCGGGAAGACTCCATCTCCCCGAAGGGCTCGCGGGATCTCCAACTCAAAGACCCAAGATCCAGTTGCCGTTGCTACACCCGCTCCACGCAACGTCCCCACATTGTTCAGCGTGGTCGGTGTTGCAACTCCGACTCTCCCTCCCGCCACAAAGGCTATGGTTGAGGATCCTCCAGCTCTATCAAAGAGGGCCCGCCACAGACGCCGTCAACACCTTGCTCGACAACTAGCCAAGGCCAGGGAGTCAAAAGATGGGGTGCGCTACACGGAAGACTTGAAGTCAAGGCAGCGACAAGAGTAGCAACTCCGGACAACCCACTCCTCCTCCAAAACAGAAACGAATGAAGGGGTTGGTGCCAAAAGCCCGTCCACAAGCAAGTGGGCGTGGTTGCCAAAGCCAGAACCAGTGCCTCAAACACAAGAAGGTGGAGTTGCTGCCCGAATTCCTTCAAAACCAGATCCGGCGCCTTCAACGGAACCAGGTAACAAAGGGGATCATTCAAAACCCAGGATTCCTTTGAAGGGTCGCCTCGGTCCCCTACCAGTGAATCAAGGTAGAGTACCCATCAAGGAAAGACTGGGACCATTGAAAGGTCCCCAAGTTGCAAATCAGACTGGGGGTCGAATCAACCCCCCCAAGAAAGATGATAAAGGGAAAACCCCTATAACCGACCGCATCGGATTACGAGTCGAAGTAAAAGAGCCCGTTCAATTTCTATGTTCACAAAAACGTAAATTTGAACGGGCCACTTGTGAGAAGGCTAACAAAGCAACACATCCCCAAATGAAACCACACTTATCTGATGAGGGTGGTATCATACAGGGGAACACATGCCAACGCTCTATAGGTTGCTCCAGTTACCAAACTGATGAGCTGTACTATAGAGCTGGGGGTATGGAAAAACCCCGAAAAGGGTATGTGCAGGACACGAAGAAATTCAGAGGGGGATCATCCCAATACTTCAGCCCGGATCAGCCTGCCGAGGTATCCCCATACATGACGCGATTGCGGTCGGGAGCCATTAGCCGAAAGAACTACCGGAGGGTGCCAAAGAAGCTTTCTTTAGAAGAAGAGGCGACGGATACTGATCCAGACTCTTGCTCGGCAGCAGCGTCTGATGACATGGGGCAACCTTATGAATCGCTTATGATTAGGGCCAAACAGGTAAATAAGCTACTTGAAGAGGCCCTGGCTAAGCGGAAGAAGGGCTCTAAGTTTGAAACGGAAATGGCCATGCAACAAATGAGGGAGATGCACGACCAACAAGTCGCAACGCTGACCGTCCACCAAGGGGAACCAGTCCTCGCCACCAGAGACGGGAACGAGTACGGTCGACTGGCTGGGGCGGGAACGATTACAACCATCCCCATGTCTGTTGAGAGGACCCAACAGGAGCCCCTGCACCAAGATGTTCAAAACCCGATGCAGTCTCGAGTCAATCAGCAGATTGGAAGAGATAAACCGGGAAATTCATACCACTTCGATGTTATGACCCAGTTAGCTAACATCCCAGTGAAAGTAACTCTACAAGAGTTGTCACAGCTTTCAAAAAGCACGAGAGAGGCGTTCACCATCACTCCTGACCAACTCACTCAAATTGTTCAAGAAGCGCTAATCAAGCAGAAAGAAGAATTTGACGCTAAGATGGAGGCGGCCATGCAACAAATAAAAGAGTTGCAGGCTCGAGAACGTCAATTGGAGTCTAGTTGTTATACTATGCCAGTCACGCCTATTCCAAATAGGACGAGTGACAACGGTCCGAATCTAGATATGGTCATCAAGACTGATTCACCCCTCGGTAACACTGGGGGTGGTATGACCTCGCCTTTCGATGACGCTGGGGGTGGCTCAATTCCTTCTTCTCAACGTCATTTGGCGAGAAGTGAAGAGAACCAGAGGGAGGTCGAACCTGTCACCTCCCCCGTCAGGCGTTATCCCAAAAGAACGAAAGCTGAGGGAAGTCAACCGGAGTTCAGGCCCAGGTTGGCTGATTTTAATCAATCATGGCGGCGACTACTACGGGAGCGATTACCACAACGGCCGCTTCAGATACAGCGATACTCCTTCAAGGACGATGATGTTCCAGACATCCTTGAATATCTTCTGGAAAATGACAAAATCAAGCTCCCACCTATCAAAAATCAGGAGGAAGCTAACCAGATTTCGAACCCGAGATATTATGAGTACCACAGGAGGGTCCTTCATCCCACCGAGGCTTGTATCGCTCTCAAGAATACGATACAGGCCTTAATTGAAGTCGGCGTCTCAATCGCAGAACAAACCGAATGAGAACAATCGCCACACTCCGAAAAAAAGTATATGAGTATAAACTGCTTCTTTCAAGACTCCAACGGGAATATGAGTATAAACTGTTCCTTTGTATCTAACGGGAAGTTCCTGGAGAATATTATACGTGATATTCTTAAGGATAACCCGATACCAATACTACTTATTGAACCAGTCTCCTGATGATTTTCAATAAGTTTGAACCCAAAGCGGAAGGACCGTTCGTAGTAGAAACAGTTTACTCGAACGGTGCATATCGCCTAGTCACCAAAGATGATGACCGGCTTATGATGCCAATAAATGGCAAATTCCTGAAGAGATACTATCCTTAGTATTCTCAGAAGAATTGAGGTACCAGGAAGTTCCCGGAAGAATACCACAGCGGGGTATTCTTAGGGATAACCCGGTCACTGATGAACAAGAAAGCCATGTTCGAAGTCCGAATGTTCTTGTTTGACAGAGTCTAATTCTCTTTTGCTGAGATGAAATCTGATCACTTAGTGCGATCAATTCTCCCTCACAAAACTTTCAGTGGTGTTTGGCTACTCATAGTCTCCACCACACAATTCCCACTTGGTCAAACCTTACTACAGTTAGGACCAAAGCCAAATTCCCCTCTCGATTCGTCCAAAGAACGAGAGGTCCACAAATCGATCGGTTAAACCCTTTGCGGTTAGGATCGTCTCAAACTTCCCACTTGGTCAAACCTTACTACAGTTAGGACCACAACCAAAATCCCTTCTCGATTCCTTCAGAGAACGAGAGGTCCACAAATCGACCGGTCAAACCTTACTACAGTTAGGACCAAAGCCAAATTCCACTCTCGATTCGTCCAACGAACGAGAGGTCCAATTTCAAATCGAGTAACCAAACCTTACGACAGTTAGGGTTATCCGAGTCTTTTCGATTCTCGGAGTGGAGATCCCACTCCTAGTTTCACCTGTCGGATTCTGGGGGTAGAGATCCCACCCCGAGTTTCCTTTCCTGCTAAAGATAGAATATAAAATTCCTCCTCTTCAGGTTCAAATGACCAAACCTTACGACAGTTAGGGTCGTTTGAACTTTTCGATTCTCGGAGTGGAGATCCCACTCCTAGTTTCACCTGTCGGATTCTGGGGGTGGAGATCCCACCTCGAGTTTCCTTTCCAACTGAAGATAGAATATAAAATTCTTCCTCTTCAGTAATGGGAGACAGAATATAAAATT
>BQKN01029248.1:0-14396 GCA_022839385.1 Asparagus kiusianus
AAATTCAAAGAGAGAAAACCTCCCCCTTAAACCGAGCTTCCCCCCCCATTTTTTCGGTTTTCTTCTTCTTCCTCAAGAGCTCCTCCATTAAAGCTTTGAAGAACTCATCAAATCACAAGAAAGCTCGGATTTTGGTGGGTACCCATTTGTCGGATTTTTCTCCTCTTCCAAACGAGGGTTTCGACTTCCATTTCCGGGCTCGGAGGAGTCTCTCTTGATTTGGGTAAGATCCCTTCTTCAATCCCCCTATTTTCTTATAAAGATTGCATTTTTATGCTTGCAATAGATAGGGGTTGTGTATGCAATATGTTCTTGGGGGTGTTTTATGCAAAGGCCGAAACTTATAGGGGCTTATTTGCAAAATTCGTGGGACTGAAATTTTGGGGGCTTTCATGCAAACATGAACTGAAATTTGGGAGGCTTGGGTTCATGTTTGTTTCATCAAGAAACGGGGGTGTTTTGTGCAAGAGGATTAAAGAATTGTTTGAGGGGGTTATTTGCAAAACAGCCCACTAAAAATTTTGGGGACTTATTTGCAAGAAGGCCACGAATTTGAGACTGAAATCCACTGAGTGTAAACCCCACACCCTTGATCGAATTTTTGGTAAATGCATGTGGGGGTTAAACCAAAAGTTCGATGAGGGGTTTTTATGTAAAATTGACCCAATTCTGCAAAAGGGCTTATTTGCAAAATTTGATCAAAATTATAGGGTACCGGGATGTTAGATGATCAAGTATGATGACCATGACCCGAATCGCACGTGTCCTTGACCTGAATTTGGCCTTGAGCACGGGGGTATTTTGGGTATTTCACCAAAGTTTACCGCGAAACGACGATTATCGTCCCGCGTGCACGAAGTTTGTAGGTTTAATTAGACTTTAACTATAAAATCCTATTTGTTTATAGGATTTCAAGTCCAAGTGCTTAATTTCCCCTTTTTCAATATTTCGTGTACGTATGTTATACCTGATGTATTGTCTCTTATTGCAGGTTTGCGATGTCTCCTCGTCAATCTCGACCCTCCGGGAGCCGCCCCCGCTCACGGCATAGCGAGGAGGAGGCTCCTAAGATATCGTCCTCAGTGGCCTCTTTCCTCGAGGGTGAGAATTTATATTTTCTGTATCCCGGATTGACCTTTCGCGGGTCATGACGGAAGAACCGATACCCCTCACGCGGGGGTTAAGGTTTCAGACTTGTTTTGCTTAGCCAACTCAAGTTTTCGGGTATATTAGGGCGATCTCGTGTTGCCTTACACCTTATAGGTCGGTATATGTTATCACGTGATTTACGTGATTGTATACCGCCCTCCTGGCGTAGGGCACTCGAAATCGTCTTCGCCAATTATCCCGTGAACAATCTCATTTTGCTTTTATGAGATAGATTTTCTGATTTTACCCTTATGCTTTGTTGCAGTCGAATTTTCCGGTGGTAGCCTTCCTTCTCATGCGACTACCGGTCGCAGCCGCGAAATCATCCTGATATCTGACGATGAAGAGGGAGAGGATCTTGTTGCTGTAATTGTGTCTGACCGAGAATCTGTCTTCCCGGTCTCTAAATCAGTACGGGGCATCCTCGAAAAGGTAGAGCAGATTGTCCAACAAACGGTCAATGCCATTAGTTCTGGACGGGGAAGACTCTGTGATTTGCCCCTTTTCATCGCGGATAGTCTTGAGGACATTCGGCGTGTGGGTGGTCCTCGGCTAGCTGGACGATGTGAGGCGAGGTTGACTTGCTTAGAGGAACTCATATATCATTTGGAAGAGTTGGTAGACCTCGACTCTTATGATGAGGACACACCGCTCATGATTGAGGCTCAGGTTCAGAGGACGCATGAGCGTAAGATCCGAATGCGACGCATATCAGGGCAGGAAGTGATTGTTGCAAACTTGTACGAACGACAGCTTCGTCTGCAGAGTAAGATGGATGCTTACAACAACATGGCTGATAGGACGGGGACCAGGACTGTCCAAGGGGAGAGGACTCTAAGAGACTTTGAGCTTGAGAGCACCAGAGTTCAGAATGCTTATAGAGGAGAGTTGGAGGTTCTTCGCGCGTTGCGCCGAGAAAGCGTAACTGCCGACACTGCCGCCACTCTCGCTTATGCTCGGCTTCAGAAGGAAGAAGAGGAAAGGGTTCGAGCGGAACATGCCGAGAAGATTGCCGCTGTTAAGGCTAAGCTTGCTTCCTTCAGTCTGTTAGATCTGATTTGAGACATTTTCTTGTATCTCTAATTAGTTTGATCTGGTTATGTTCCTCCGTTGATTGTGAACCTGACGGTCACGCTGCTTGTAGGATTTCTTTTGGCCAACCCACAGCCCTCAACAGGCTTGATATGCCGATGTGCTAAGAGAATTGCTTTTACTTCTTTCCTGATGTTTCTTTACAGGATTTTTCTTTTGCGCACCCCCAGCCTTTAGTGGGCTTGATATGCCGCAGTATCCTCTTTAATCGGTGTAGACTTTGGGGTTTTTGGCAAACCCCCAGCCTTCAACGGGTTTGATATGCCTTTACCGACTACCGTTTGAATCGGGCTAGTATGCAGGTTGTTTAAATCCGTTCTGCATATAACGTTGCGCTAAGAAAATTGATTCTCTTAGACTTAGTGCTATGATTTTGAATACATAGACTTCGTCTTTCTCACGGGAAAGACTACCCGGCAACGCGTGTTAGGCGCTGACTTCATCTCTGTCTTTTCTAAAAGCAAAGAGAGGGGAAAGTGCTACGATTTTGAATACGTAGGCTTCGTCTTTCTCACGGGAATAGACTACCCGGCAACGTGTGTTAGGCGTCGACTTCATCTCTGTCTTTTCTAAAAGCAAAGACAGGGGAAAGGGGAGACTAGAAGTGGGATCTCCACTCCGAGAATCGAAAAGATCGGATAATCCTAACTGTCGTAAGGTTTGATTATCGAATCGAAAGGTTCAAACGACCCTAACTGTCGTAAGGTTTGGTCATTTGACTCTGAAGAGGAAGAATTTTATATTCTATCTTCAGCAGGAAAGGAAACTCGAGGTGGGATCTCCACCCCCAGAATCCGACAAGTGAAACTAGGAGTGGGATCTCCACTCCGAGAATCGAAAAGACTCGGATAACCCTAACTGTCGTAAGGTTTGGTTACTCGATTTAAAATTGGACCTCTCGTTCATTGAAGGAATCGAGGAGGGATTTTGGTTGTGGTCCTAACTGTAGTAAGGTTCGACCAAGTGTGAAATTTGAGAACGATCCTAACCGTAGAAGGGTTTGATCGATCGATTTGTGGACCTCTCGTTCTTTGGACGAATCGAGAGGGGAATTTGGCTTTGGTCCTAACTGTAGTAAGGTTTGACCAAGTGGGAAACTTGAGAACGATCCTAACCGTAGAAGGGTTTGATCGATCGATTTGTGGACCTCTCGTTCTTTGGGCGAATCGAGAGGAGAATTTGGCTTTGGTCCTAACTGTAGTAAGGTTTGACCAAGTGGGAATTGTGTGGTAGAGACTATGAGTAGTCAAACACCACTGAAAGTTTTTGTGAGGGAGAATTGATCACACTAAGTGATCAGATTTCATCTCAGCAAAAGAGAATCAGATTCTGTCAAACAAGAACATTCGGACTTCGAACATGGCTTTCTTGTTCATCAGCGACCGGGTTATCCCTAAGAATACCCCGATGTGGTATTCTTCCGGGAACTTCCCGGTACCTCAATTCTTCTGAGGATACTAAGGATAGTATCTCTTTAGGCATTTGCCATTTATTGGCATCATGAGCCGGTCACCATCTTTGGTGACTAGGCGATATGCACCGTTCGAGTAAACTGTTTCTACTACGAACGGTCCTTCCGCTTTGGGTTCAAACTTATTGAAAATCATCAGGAGACTGATTCAATAAGTAGTATCGGTATCGGGTTATCCTTAAGAATATCACGTATAATATTCTTCAGGAACTTCCCGTTAGATACAAAGGAACAGTTTATACTCATATTCCCGTTGGAGTCTTGAAAGAAGCAGTTTATACTCATATACTTTTTCGGAGTGTGGCGATTGTTCTCATTCGGTTTGTTCTGCGATTGAGACGCCGACTTCAATCAAGGTCTGGATGCTTTTCTTTAAAGCAAAACAGCCTTTGGTGGGATGAATAATCCTCCTGTGGTACCCATAATATTTTGGATCTGAAATCTGGTTGGTTTCCTCCTGATCTTTGATAGGTGGGAGCTTGATTTTGTCATTTTCCAGAAGATATTCAAGGATGTCCGGAACATCATCGTCCTTGAAAGAGTATCGTTCCCGTAGCAGTCGCCGCCATGACTGATTAAAATCAGCCGACCTGGGCCTGAACTCCGGTTGACTTCCCTCAGCTTTCTTTCTTTTGGGATAACGCCTGACGGGGGAGGTGACAGGTTCGACCTCCCTCTGGTTCTCTTCACATTTCGCCAAATGACGTTGAGAAGAAGGAATTGAGCCACCCCCAGCATCATCGAAAGGCGAGGTCATACCACCCCCAGCGTCATCGAAAGGCGAGGTCATACCACCCCCAGTGTTACCGAGGGGCGAGGTCATACCACCCCCAGTGTTACCGAGGGTTGAATCAGTTTTGATGACCATATCTAGATTCGGACCGTTGTCACTCGTCCTATTTGGAATAGGCATGATTGGCATAGTGTAACAACTAGACTCCAATTGACGTTCTTGAACCTGCAACTCTTTTATTTGTTGTATGGCCGCCTCCATCTTAGCGTCGAATTCTTCTTTCTGCTTGATTAGCGCTTCTTGAACAATTTGAGTGAGTTGGTCAGGAGTGATGGTGAACGCCTCTCTTGTGCCTTTTGAAAGCTGTGATAACTCTTGTAGAGTTACTTTCACTGGGATGTTAGCCAACTGGGTCATAACATCGAAGTGGTATGAATTATCTGAATTTCCCGGTTTATCTCTTCCAATCTGCTGATTGACTCGAGACTGCATCGGGTTTTGAACATCTTGGTGCAGGGGCTCCTGCTGGGTCTTCTCAACAGACGTGGGGATAGTTGTAATTGTTCCCGCCCCAGCCAGTCGACCGTACTCGTTCCCGTCTCTGGTGGCGAGGACTGGTTCCCCTTGGTGGACGGTCAGCGTTGCGACTTGTTGGTCGTGCATCTCCCTCATTTGTTGCATGGCCATTTCTGTTTCAAACTTAGAGCCCTTCTTCCGCTTAGCCAGGGCCTCTTCAAGTAGCTTATTTACCTGTTTGGCCCTAATCATAAGCGATTCATAAGGTTGCCCCATGTCATCAGATGCTACTGCCGAGCAAGAGTCTGAATCAGTATCCGTTGCCTCTTCTTCTAAAGAAAGCTTCTTTGGCACCCTCCGGTAATCCTTCCGGCTAATGGCTCCCGACCGTAATCGCGTCATGTATGGGGATGCCTCGGCAGGCTGATCCGGGCTGAAGTATTGGGATGATCCCCCTCTGAATTTCTTCGTGTCCCGCACATACCCTTTTCGGGGTTTTTCCATACCCCTAGCTCTATAGTACAGCTCATCAGTTTGGTAACTGGAGCAACCTATAGAGCGTTGGCATGTGTTCCCTTGTATGATACCACCCTCATCAGATGAGTGTAGTTTCATTTGGGGATGTGTTGCTTTGTTAGCCTTCTCAAAAGTGGCCCGTTCAAATTTACGTTTTTGTGAACATAGAAATTGAACGGGCTCTTTTACTTCGACTTGCAATCCGATGCGGTCGGTTATGGGGATTTTCCCTTTATCCTCTTTCTTGGGGGGTTTGATTCGACCCCCAGTCTGATTTGCAACTTGGGGACCTTTCAATGGTCCTAGTCTTTCCTTGATGGGTACTCTACCTCGATTCACTAGTAAGGGACCGAGGCGACCCTTCAAAGGAACCCTGGGTTTTGAATGATCCCCTTTGTTACCTGGCTCCGTCGAAGGCACCGGATCTGGTTTTGAAGGAATTTGGGCAGCAACTCCACCTTCTTGTGTTTAAGGCACTGGTTCCGGCTTTGGCAACCACACCTGCTTGATTGTGGACGGGCTTTTGACACCAACCCCTTCATTCGTTTCTGTTTTGGAGGAGGAGTTGGTTGTCCGGAGTTGCTGCTCTTGTCGCTGCCTTGACTTCAAATCTCCCGTGTAGCGCACCCCATCTTTTGACTCCCTGGCCTTGGCTAGTTGTCGAGCAAGGTGTTGACGACGTCTCTGGAGTGCCCTCTTTGATGGAGCCGGAACAGCATCACCTATCGCCTTTGTGGCGGTTGTGAGGGCCGGGTCTACAGCCTTAACCACGCTGAACGACGAGGGGCCGTTGCGTGGTACGGGCGTAGTGGCAGCGATGGCGGGGTCTTGGATTGAAGAGTTGGAGATCCCGCGAGCCCCTTTGGGAGATGAGCTCTTCCTACGCCGTTGCGGAGAGGCGGATCTGGAGGAGGAGGAAGAGAGGTGCTCTTCAAACTTCTGCTGGTCGAACTCGTACTCGACCTCTTCATTCACCCGGATCTTGAAGGCCGGTTGCGTCACGACGATCTCGGCGGCGAGATCGTTGGCTCCCACTGTGGTCGCCAGCTTGTTTTCGTGAAAAGTTGCTGTTTTCATTGATTGAAGTCTGTTACAAACAAAATGAAAACAAATGATTACAACTCTCTCGAAAATAAACACGAGATCCCGGTTTGGTGCGGTCTCGCTTGCGTGGGTTGTTGGCCTGTGACGGGGATGTCGATATCCGTGGACCGCCGACTCATCAAGATCCTTTCTGGGAAATCCGGCAGAGTTTCGTCTATCCGCGTGGGATTCAGAAACAGAACTTCGTCGATCCGCGTGAGATCTAGAAGTTATAAGCTTATGTCTCGGCTAAAACGAGACACTAGCTCTTCTTAGTGATCACCGCTAATGGGCAACACTAAGGAAAGAAGGGCTGAATGAAGAAGAAGTTGATGAAGATCTTTTGCTCCTCGATCCGGCAGGGCTTCGCCGCTCTCTTTTGAAAACCCCGACTCCTCACTCCGGCAGGGCTTCGCCGCCTCACACAAGAGCAATCCTTGGCTAAGATAATTCAGCCTTGGATTGGGAGCCCCTTGAAAGAGAGGCCTTAGGGGCCTATTTATAGGCAAACAAGGAGAGGGGGGGGCTGCCTTGAGGACACCCCCTAGGGGGTGTCTTCAGTCATGGCCGAGACACCCCTGGGTTGTTTCGGTCTGGTCCGAGGCTCTGCTGTTGTTCCGCCGTTGATTTCTCGTCCGAACTCGGATTTGAGTGCTTTCGGATGCGTTGGAATTCTGACGGCGAGCTCTGTTGATCCCGATGGTTGGATTATCAGTAGGATGATCGGGACACGGCGGGCGTTATCCCAATTGCGGTGGTCGCGGGGTTTTCGGTCAATCCATATCCCCGCTGTTCTGAGATTTGTTGGCTCACGTAGTTCGTCGGTTCACTTCAGGCGCTCACCGACGTCATTTGAACTCTTGTGAACCGGGTAGTGACGTTCAGTCATCGCTCGTTGACACTGAGCTGTGTGCGGGGACCTATCGGTAACTTTTAATGCCTACACCCGGGTATTTTCAAATACCTCGTGGAGAACAACAAGATCAAGCTGCCGCCGATTCAGGATCAAGAAGATGCCAAGAGGATCAATGATCCCAAATACTACGCATTTCACCGAGCGGTGCACCATCCTACCAAGGTATGCTACGCTCTCAAAGATAAGATTCAGGCCCTGATCGATGTTGGGGTTATCACTATGAAGCAGCCCAAAGAGAAGAAGGTGGGTTCAAATACCGTATCCATTAGCTTTGGATCTGTTCCCTCGAGTTGGTTCCAACACGAGTCGGTGATCAATGCGGCAGTGAAGACGGTGAATGATGACCCACACCAGCAGCGTCAGAAAGGGCTTGTGCCACACACAGCCCCAAATGGCGAGATCTTGTGGGTTCATCCGGACTTGATCGCAGATGAATAGTGGGCCGGGACCTCTTCCGCAAGGAACAAGAAGAAGTCGAAGAGGAAGGGCAAATCTTGTCACGGAGCTTCTGCTATACCGGGGGTGGATGACGACAGAATTCCGACCTTCCCGCTCTCTGAAGACGAGCAAGAAGCTTTTGCAACTCGGAGCGGGAACGAATATCACTTCAAGTATCCGGATGCATCCGATCAGTTGGGTACCAGAACCCCACCTTCCAAGACGCTGGCAGAACTAGGGATTGCAGCAATTCCCCCAACACCAGCAGCCACGGAGAAAATCCCACAAAAGGATAAGGGAAAAGAGCCTCTACGTCAAGAAGTTCAGAACCCGACGCAGTCTCGATTCAATCATCCGATTGGGCGAGACAAACCGGGGAATACAAGCTCTCCGCCTCATTTTGACATCATGGCGCAGTTGGCCAACATCCCGGCTCGCATAACCCTATACGAGTTGCTCCGTCTTTTAAAGGATACGCGGAAAGCACTGCAAGAAGCCTTGAGTGATTCCGAAGCTTTCCTGACTCGGATCAAACCATCTTCCGAAGAACCAGAGTCATCAGCCCAACAATGCAATCTGGCGGCGCATCATTTTCCCTGCATCTCTTTCACCAAAGAAGACATGTAGACGAAAAACTCAAAGCATGATAGGCCCTTGTATTTCACCGGGCACATTGGCTCCAGCGTTGTCAACCGGATCCAAGTCGACCCGGGTTCCGCTGTCAGCATCATGCCATTCCGATTGATGCATCATCTCGGAATCCCGACTAGCAAATTAGCGTCCACTGGCACGACGATTTACGGATTCAACACCAGCGGGTTCAAACCCTTGGGGAAGATCCGAATCAAATGCCAGATTGGGGATTTGAAGTCGGAAGTTACATGCTATGTGATTGACGCGGAAACTTCCTATAATTTACTGTTGGGTCGACCTTGGATCCACGGTAACCTTATAGTCCCGTCAACTCTACATCAGTGCTTCAAATATGTGGGCACGGATAATGAAGTCAAGACGGTGGTCGCGGATAAGCAACCGTTCAAGGGATTGGAGAATTATTTCACCGATTCCCTTTTATACGGCGCTGAATCCGATACTGAACCATCGGCCTAAGGAACGGACAGCGGAGATGAAGCTGATACCGAACCAGGGTTTGATTATGATGGCGGTTTTGTTTTAAACGACATTGTACCCATTGTAATCAATCTTGACGATGATGAATCATCGGAAGATAGTTGTAATTGGCAACTTGCCGAAGAACTATCAATAAACGATGATTTAGAGTACTCGACGAGTCTCGATGATATCACTAACGAACTCTATGCTAACCCTGACTTGTATATGCCTCTTTAATCATTTTGTTTGACGAAGAAGCAGGTACACGACCCTTGCGGAACAACGCTTATCATCCCCACAGGGATTGGGGGTGGAAAGGAGGTCGTCTACGGCAAAGGAAGAGCATCTCCGATACCCGACCACTTCATGGAAGATGAAGACGACGATGACAAACCGGCCCGTCATCTATCCAGATACGATGCGAAAGCACGCAACATGATGGAAAGGCACGGGTATGACTTCAAGATCGGAGAGGGTCTTTTCTTTGGTCGAGGTCCACGGGTTCCACCCCGGATGGCCTATGTACCGAAGGGAAAACCCGATGATTATTATCGCCACAAAAGAGGTCTAGGCTATGTCTCATCAGATGATGAGTGTGGCTGGCAAATCATCGACCAAATTGCTAACAAGACTAGGAAGGGATATTCTTCCGACTCTTCGGGTTGGGATTCCGACGCTAGTCTTGGTGAAGTGTTTAAGAAGCTAATGTCGAACATGACTAGGGTTGATCCTGCTACAATAGAAGAAGATGATGAGATGCCGACATGGGAAGACCCGTGGGTTCATCACTTGAACATGCAGTATGGCAATAGGTTCGAGCAAAGAGAGCCTCCTACCGAAGACCAAGTCGTCCAGGTGAATATGGGGAGCGAAGAAAATCCGAAGCCAATATTCATCAGTGACAGCCTCTTACCTGAGGAGAAGGAGGAGTTGATTTCTCTTATGCGGGAGTACATCGACGTGTTCGCCTGGAATTATGAAGACATGCCAGGTCTCGATCCAAACGTAGCGGTGCATCGTCTCAACATTAAACCGGATGTCAAACCAGTCAAACAACAACAACGACGGTTTCGTCCGCAAATGATGGAGGCGATCGAAGCTGAAGTTAAAAAGCTCGTCCATTCAGGATTCATCCGAGAGGAGCAACATCCGGAATGGCTTGCTAATATTGTCCCGGTCCTGAAGAAGAACGGGAAGATCCGGATATGCATCGACTTCAGGGACCTCAATGCTGCTTGTCCAAAGGATGATTTTCCTCTCCCCATCACGGATGTTATCATTGACAACACGTGCGGGTTCGAGAGGATGTCTTTTATGGATGGTTTCTCTGGTTACAACCAGATAAAGATGCATCCAGATGATGAAAAGCATACTGCATTTAGAACGCCTCTCGGCGTATTCTGCTACACAGTCATGCCCTTCGGCTTGAAGAATGCAGCTGCTACATATCAGCAAGCCATGTTGAAGATTTTCCAGGAGTATCTCCGAAAGACTGTCGAGTGCTACGTGGATGATCTGGTCGTAAAAAGTCGTGATAAGAAAGATCACATCAAAGACTTGAAGACTATGTTCGACTTGATGCGGGCCCATCAATTGAAGATGAACCCTACCAAGTCTTTCCTCGGAATGTCCAGTGGTAAATTCTTGGGATTCGTCATCACCACCAAAGGTATTCACATTGATCCAGATAAAGTAAAGGCGATTAATGAATTACAACCTCCGAGAAACCTCAAGGAACTCAGAGGACTACAAGGGCGATTGGCTTACATCCGTCGGTTCATCTCGAACCTTTCGGGAAAATGCCAACCATTCTCCAGGCTCACAAAGAAGGGCGTGTCATTCGTATGGGACGATGCTTGTCAAAAGGCATTCGAGAGTATTAAAGAGTATCTCTCGAAACCTCCCGTACTCGTTACACCGAAATCGGGCAAACCGTTCTTGATCTATGTCAAGGCGACGAGCCACTCATTAAGTGCGTTGCTTGCACAAGATGACGATAACGGTCACGAACAGGCAGTGTATTACTTAAGCCGAACCATGGTGGGCGCGGAATCTCGATATCCCATGATTGAGAGAGAATGCCTCGCCTTAGTGTTCGCCATCCAGAAGATGCGACATTACTTGGTTGGACAAACCATCTATGTCATCTCCAAAGTTAACCCGGTCCGAGTATTCATGACTCAACCGGTTTCCATGAGCTGGCGGTTAGCAAAGTGGGCCTTACTCTTGTCCCAATACGATCTGCACTTCAAACAGCAGAAGTTAGTAAAAGGGCAAGCCATCTGCGATCTCCTGGCATCTAATCCAACTATGGACGCCGCCGAGATATACGACGACCTACCTGATGAAACCCACGAAGTCAACGCAACTTCGCACCAACATGTGTGGCGTTTGTACTTCGACGGTGCTTCACGGGCAGCTAATGTCACAAGTGCTCCTGGATATTCTAAGGTCTCCTCCGGAGTTGGGGTTGTCTTAGTTTCCCCAGGAAACCATGTGATGCCTCGAGCCTACTCCTTAACCGAGCCATGCTCAAACAATGTGACAGAGTATAATGCACTGATCATAGGACTCAATTTCGCCAAAGAGCTGGGGGTCGAGTATCTCGAAGCTTTCGGTGATTCTCAACTGATAGTCAAACAAGTCCAAGGGGAATACGAAGTCCGAAGTCAGGATTTAATTCCTTACCACAAGATGGCGGTGGAGTTAGCGGAATCATTTGAAGGATTCTTCATTGAGCACGTTCCGCGGCTACAGAACACTTACACAGATGCGTTAGCAGATTTAGCTGTATCTCTGGCACAACCTCCCGGGACAGAGCAGTTTGTTACGGTAAGAACTCACCAACTCTTAGTGCCACTTTATGATGAAAATGGCAGGGAGGAGGAAGTTCAGGAGGTGCACACAACTCAGGCTAAGTTCGTGCCCCGGGATTGGCGTTTCCCCATCATCGACTACGTCCTACATGGAATCTTGCCAGAAGACGTAAAGGAGAGAGAGTCAATCAGACGAAGAGCGCCAAGATTCTACTTATAATACAGAGAATCGAACGCTATATCGCAGGGGGTACGATGGACTGCTAGCACGTTGCCTATCGACCAAAGAAGCTGAAGAAGTGCTTAGGGAGGCGCACGAAGGAGAATGTGGCGCACACCAACCTGGTCCCAAGCTTTATGACCGCATCAGAAGAATGGGATATTTTTGGCCCTTCATGATGAGTGATGCGATCACATACGCCCGGAAGTGTCACGCATGTCAAGTACACGCGAATTATATGCACCAACCTCCGGAGCACTTGCATCCTTCGGTAACATCATGGCCGTTCGAGACGTGGGGAATGGACATTGTTGGCCCTATAAATCCTCCGTCAGTCAAAGGTGACCGGTTCATCCTAGCAATTACCGATTACTTCTCCAAATGGGCCGAAGCAGTTCCACTCAGAGAAGTTAAGACGAGCAACGTCATTACATTCATCAAACACCATATCATCTACCGGCATGGTGTTCCAAGACGAATCATACACGACAACGGTCCTCAATTTATCAGCAACGCCTTCATAAGGTTCTGCGAAAAGTTCAAAATTCAGGACATCTCGTCAACAGCCTATAATCCCACAGCAAACGGGTTAGCTGAAGCCTTCAACAAGACTATCATAAAGCTCTTGTCAAAGCTTGTGAAAAATAACAAGCGAGATTGGGATGATAAGCTCGGTGCAGCTCTATGGGCCTATCGTACCACGATGCGTACACCAACCGGCGCAACCCCGTATTCATTGGTATACGGATGTGAAGATGTTCTCCCTTTGGAAATCCAAATTCCATCTCTTCAGATCGCTCTTGCAACCCAGATGACGACCGAGGAACAACATCAAAAACGCCTAGAAGAACTCGAGATGCTCGATGAAAAGCGCTTGGAAGCTCAGCAGCATATTGAGTTTTACCAGGCCAGAATTTCTCGAGCCTTCGACAAAAAGGTTCGACAAAGGAGTTTTAAGGAAGGGGATTTGGTCTTGACTGAAAGACATCCTATGGTTCTTAACTCCAAGAAGAAAGGTAAATTTGAGCCCAAATGGGAAGGACCGTTCGTAGTGGAAACAGTCTACTCGAACGGCGCCTATCGCCTAGTCACCAAAGATGGTGACCGGCTCATGATGCCAATAAATGGCAAATTTCTAAAAAGATACTACCCTTAGTATCTTCTGAGAAAGAATTGAGGTACCGGGAAGTTCCCGGAAGAATACCACATCGGGGTATTCTTAGGGATAACCCGGTAGCTGATAAACAAGAAACCAATGTTCGAATTCTGAATATTCTTGTTTGTCAGAATCTAACTCTCACAAGCACTCTTTTGCTGAGATGAGATCTAATCATTCGATGGATTGATCTCCCCTCACAAAACTTTCAGTGGTGATTGATGATTCATAGTCTCCACCACACAATTCCCACTTGGTCAAACCTTACTACAGTTAGGACCAAAGCCATATTCCCCTCTCGATTCGTCCAAAGAACGAGAGGTCCACAAATCGATCGATCAAACCCTTTTGCGGTTAGGATCGTCTCAAACTTCCCACTTGGTCAAACCTTACTACAGTTAGGACCACAACCAAAATCCCTTATCGATTCCTCCAATGAACGAGAAGTTCACTTTCAAATCGAGTAACCAAACCTTACGACAGTTAGGGTTATCCGAATCTTTTTGATTCTCGGAGTGGAGATCCCACTCCTAGTTTCACCTGTCGGATTCTGGGGGTGGAGATCCCACCCCGAGTTTCCTTTCTTCCTGAAGATAGAATATAAAATTCTTCCTCTTCAGGTTCAAATGACCAAACCTTACGACAGTTAGGGTCGTTTGAACTTTTCGATTCTCGGAGTGGAGATCCCACTCCTAGTTTCACCTGTCGGATTCTGGGGGTGGAGATCCCACCTCGAGTTTCCTTTCCAACTGAAGATAGAATATAAAATTCTTCCTCTTCAACAATGGGAGATAGAATATAAAATTCTTCCTCTCCCATTGAGACTCCTTTCCAATTGAAGATAGAATATAAAATTCTTCCTCTTCAATGCCGGGAGATAGAATATAAAATTCTTCCTCTCCCATTTTCCCCTGTCTTTGCTTTTAGAAAAGACAGAGATGAAGTCAACGTCTAACACGCGTTGCCGGGTAGTCTTTCCCGTGAGAAAGACGAAGCTTACGTATTCCAAATCGTAGCACTTTCCCTTGTCTTTGCTTTTAGAAAAGACAGAGATGGAGTCAACGCTTAACACACGTTGCCGGGTAGTCTATTCCCGTAAGAAAGACGAAGCCTATGTATTCAACATCATAGCACTAAGTCTAAGAGAAGCAATTTTCTTAGCACAACGTTACATGCG
>BQKN01029250.1:0-15934 GCA_022839385.1 Asparagus kiusianus
CGTCACTCGAATGTCCGTTGTTTTGTCGAATCATCGTGCTGAGCTAAGCTAAGGGACCTATAGGCAATTTTATACGCCTACAGATACCCCCTCCAAAGTGTTTCAGTCTCGTTCTTTTATAGAAGAGTCTGGAATACTTTGGATGTGATCGTCCCAACCTTGAGTCGGTATAACGGGACCTTGGAATGGCTTCTGTTCTGGCTTCCTTCAATTCCACCAGGTCATTCAGTGCTTTGTAGAACGCCTGTGAGGATTCCGGTGCTGCATTTATTGTCTGACCGTCATCGGAATTTGAACTTGAAGTCGATTCCTAGTTTTCCAATCATTAGCTTTTGTTGGTTGGTTCAACGTGCAACTTTCGTTCGATTGTCGGCGTCGAGTCTTCTTTTGAGACGCGTTGTCCGGCGTCGTGTTATTGAGTTATCCTTAAGAATATTTTTAGAAGAATATTCTCCAGGAACTTCTCAATAAAGATAGGGAATAGTTTATACTCGTATACCTTATTGGAGTATTTCCGTATTCAAAATGAGCTGAACCGGCTTGAAAATGAGCCAAAAAAGGCAGTAATTTGGCTCAAAAAAATTCTTCCGCTCCTTCCGAATGTGAGGGAGAGACAGGAATAAACCAAGGATGAGGCCCTCAGTTGATTTGAAGTCGTTTCGATGCTCGATTCAGTCTCTTTTGAACTGATTTGGACTGGTCCGGTTCGGTTCAACTTGGTCCGGTCCGGTTCAACTTGGTCCACTATAAAAAGAGGGGTCTTTTTCTTTTCTCTTTCTTTTCTTTTCTTTCCATAGGGCCGGCCGAACCCCCTTGTCCTCTTTTTGGATTTTTTCTTCCATCGAGCATCCGTTCTCCTTGAAACTTTGATAGTTGTCCTGGATCTAGGCTTCCTTTTGATCTTGGACTGAAAAATCCCTCAAAAATCCAAATTTTTTAGAATTTCTTTCAGGCCCCTCGAGCGCGTGCTGAGAGTTTCCAAAAAGGTCTCATTTTTGTTGGATCTCTAGCCTTTCTTCAGGTAAATCTCCCACAATTATGATCTTTTTCATGCTCAATTTAATTTATGCATTTGTAGGATCATATATGAGGGTTGAGGGTGTGATTTGACACCTCGATTTAATCTTTTAGGGGTGTAGATCTGATAAAAAAGTGATCTTTTTTCTAGATCTGACTTCTTTTGATTTATTTTGCAGCTCGTCATGCCGCGTTCTTTGAGAGGTCGTTCCCCTGCCATGTCAGCTGATGGGGCGCCGCCTTCCTACGCCGGTGAGCTATTTTTGGCAATATTTGGAAATTTACAAATTAGTCTTTTTTTCTTAAAAATTTGTAAATTGGTCCTTTTACCCCACGTTGTTCTCCTTGGCGAGGCAATCGGGAAGAGCCTTGATTCTCCTTGGTGAGGATCGACGCTTTGGCATTTTTGGGAATTTTGCAAATTAACCCCTTTTTTCTGAGAATTTGCAAATTGGTCCCTGTTTACCCCACGTTGTTCTCCTTGGCGAGGCAATCGGGAAGAGCCTTGATTCTCCTTGGTGAGGATCGACGCTTCAAAGATATGTTTTGCTTGGTCAAAACCATATCTCAAAATAAAGGGGGCGAATTGACGCTGCATTGCGCTTCATAAGGCAGGGATCCTCGATGCACCCTATCTTATGATTGCACAATGTGGCCAAATCGTCTCACCCTTTATAAGGCAATGACTCTATCTTAGCTATTTGTAAGATGAGTTCAATTTCCTTTTATAACCGAGACTAACCCGAGTTTAATTGTTTATTCTGCAGTGGGGTACCCTTCTGGATCGTTCTCAACCCACGCAATCTATGGGCGTCGGGGCGAGCATTACTCGACCTCTGACAATCCTTCCCCTATTCCAGCTACTCCTCAATTTGCTTCGGGCACGTCGACTGAGGTTACCCAGGTGGTGAGGGAGGGTGGTCATCGAGCTATTCGCCAACTGATCACAGATGCTCCTTTTGTGAAGGACGCCAGCTCTACCCAGCCTCTCCGGAAGAGCGATTTCCTATTTGGAGATTCTGTCGATGACCCAGAAGCCGTGTTCATTGATGCTGAGCAGTGGCTTCACAAGACCGGCGGTGGCTTCATATACTTGTCGGAAATTCCTCGACATCGCTCGTTGACTGAGCTCAGGTGTCAGGCCGTGACGCGCGAGATGTCGTGGCGTTTGACAGTGGATCATGAGAGCGTCCATTGCGGCTATATCACCCATCAGGCAGCTCCTGGTTCAAGCAGGAGTCACATCACCGGATTGCATCCCGGAGTGTTGGGACTGGATGCACCACCACGTAACGAGTTTCTCGCCACTGCTTCGACTTTGAGGAATCGCCTCGCTGCCCTAGGACGGGAGATGCCTGCGACTCGTCACAGGATTTATGGTTGGGTCCACTCTACGGACAAGTCTTGGTAGAGTCGGATGACGACATACGTCTTGAGCCGCTGGGGTGAGGAGTTGCACGCTTGCGGTTTGTATACCGCCGTTCGTGCCACCATGTATGGCCTGCCTGTCAGTTTGAGACATTTCTGTGCTTTGTTCGAGTTATATAATCCAGACTCGAACACTTTTCTGACCCGTCAGGGGGAGTTGGGCTTGGCTCTTCATGAGATGCATAGGATTTCTGGCTTGACCATGGGGCAGATGTTATACCAGGAGTATTTCCCTTCCAGTCATGAATTGAGTCAGCTGAAGGATCGCATGCCCGACCGTTACGAGACTCTATGGGATCTCACTTGCCATTACCATATCGCTTTGGCACAGTCTGAGCCTTTAGCCAAGAGGACGAAGGCCTCTGTGAGTCTGAAGCAGTTCGCGAACTATTTGTTCAAGAACTTGGAGAGCAGCTCTGGCGAGGATATTTGTGAGTTGGCCCCACTCATTCCTTCAGAGGTGAACCATCTACTGAAGAAGATTGATGCTCATTCCTATACCACCAGCAGTCCTGAGGGTGGCTTTCCTGCGAAGACCAAGTTCAGGTCTTTCTTATGGCATGCGACCACACCGATTCAGCCGATGACTCTTCTCGCCGGCTTTCTTGCTATCTGGTTGAAGAAGTGCGTGGTTCCATACCAGTCTGGGGACGCCTTGCCCTTGGAGGTACTTTTCCCAGCAGTTCAGCTCGCATATAAGAAGGAACTCTCACTCCTTCCGGTGATGGTGGCTAACATTCACCGAGGACTTCGACAGCTTTCCAGTGCGTTCACACGGAAGGAGACCGATTTGCCGGGTCAGATTCCCACGCTTAAGGTAGAGCTTCCCTACGCTTATTTGATGGCCTGGTTCGTCCTTCACCGTCCGGACATGATGTCGGTGCCGAACGCCACAGATCACTCTGTTCCCCTGCTGCAGTTGCTTGAAAATGGTAGGTGGGAAGGCCGCGGGTTTTCTGATGTCCGACAGCAGCTGCAGGTCCACAAGTGTTGGGCATTCTCCACTTGTTTTCCGCAGTTCTCCGGTCGATACGGCGAGTGCTTGTCAGACGATGAGAGGCCAAGAGAGAATCGGACCCACTTAGACATTGGCTGCTTTAATTGGCTGGTGAACATCAGGCCCGGCTATCTGACTTTCCGGGTGAGGAATGAGTGCTTCATAGAGCCATATCTGCCCTGCCGATTTGCTCGTCAGTTTGGCTACGATCAGCTTTACATCGGGAATCCTTGTCAGCAGCTTCGGACCTACAGTGGCTTGGTGGACGGTCTTCGTGCATGGTTGTGGACCGTGACTGGCTGTACCGGCGCCAAGTTCAGCCTTCCGAGTATTGATCGGCAGTTGAATCTCACCTTCTTGAGCTGCAAGTGGTTATTAGCAGCCAACAAGACTATCCCTGTGAAGCCGATTGCGGAGCTAGAGGCTGAGGAAGCTTCTCGGGTTGACTCGCGCAGGATTCGGGAGAAAGCTCGATCACAGAGGACACAGAATAAGACTCGCCGACTTGATGAAGAGGGCCATAGGTCATTCCATTCTACAGACGAGGCTTCCGGCGGAGATCCCGAAGATTGTGATGACTCTTCTGAACGAGGTTTGCTATTCATCTTTTCCTTCTATTTTCTAAAAGTATTGAAACTGACTATAGTTCAATGTTTCAGGGACTACAGCTGATCATGATGAAGAGTTCTATCCTCCTCCTCGGGCGAGACCTTCGATCCCCACTGCTAGGCGGAAGAGGTTAGTCCGTAAGCTGCCTGCAGCTTCCCGAGCTTCCGATACGGACCTAGCTGGTGATGATCCTGCCAGTGATGGAGGTAGCATTTATCCTGAGAACTATTCCTCTGGTTACTTAGCGCATTGACTTATACTTCTTCCTCTCTATATAGGAGCGCGTGAGGAGCATGAGATGAGTCCTGATCCGCTACCCCCTGTAGAGAGGCCTACAGGGGTTGCTGACATTGGAGAGGAGGGCAATGTAGGACCCGATTCCGTGAATCAAGGTACATCTAACACTGACAACGTATTTCTTTAGATGATACACCAAATGAATTTGTGTACCCTCTAACTGTCCTCTACCTCTTGCTTCTTCAGATAATTTGCAGGAGGCGAATCCTGGAAATGAAGAGGCCGATGCACCCGTGAGAGGTAACTCATTTCCATCAATTGTAGTCTCTTCACTTTTCTTTGGCACTGATATCCTTTTATGTCAGATTTCTCCATCGATGACTTCGACGAGGGAAGCTTGTTTGCGGACACTCCTATGATGCGCTACATATATAGCTCACCTCAGATTGAGGATCAGCTACCTGGAGACATGTTTTCTGAGCCCGCCTTCGCTGAAAACCCTGAGGATGGTTCCTTTGAAGGTATGTGCTTCTTTCTGAGTTAATTATAGGACTAGCCAATCTTGACTAATGCAACTATAATGTAACGCCTCTGCGAATTCCATTTTGGATCTGGCAGGAGTTTTTGTTGAGAAAGACCCTGTCGAGCCAACTGCGAGACCAACTCCGCCAGTTGATACATCTGCAGCCGTTACACCTCCAATACCCCCAGCGTCTCAAGGGGAAGGAGGTATAAGTCAACTCATCGATGAGTGCTATTCCTTTGTCTTATTAGGACTTTTAACAGACTTCTCTCCTTTTTGTGCAGGACGCTCTTCCCATCTTCATGACCTAGTGAGGGAGTTGTTATCTGACGACGATCCCGACAAGATCGTTATTTGCCTAGAAGTTCGCTCCTTCTTCTCCTTTGTGAAGGCTATGATTGGCAAGCTCTTCCACAGTGGACTTTCCCTTCACCAGTTCAAACCTTTCCTTGATTCCAGAATCAATTTAATAAGGGAGTCAGGATACCTAGATTTGGCGAAGGCCATAGTTGACGATCTCGACTGCTTAGAGCGTGAGCTTCAGATGTTTCGTGAGCTTCGGGATACCGGTGCTTCTTCCTTCATTGCTGCTGAGCTGGATACTCGTTTACAGTCACTGCGCGAGACTCAGCTTCTCGCCAATCTTGAGGTTCAGGTGCAGCGGGACCGAGTAGCTCGAGTTGAGACCGGCCTGGCTACCAGGTTATCTTCACTTGCCGAGCTCGATTATTCTCTCACTTCCTGTGCGGCCGAGATAGACCAGCTCAGAAGGACACTCCGTGACAAGGAGGAGACTTTTGACGTTCTTCAGATGACGAAGACACAGGACCAGCAGACCTGCACGGCTTTGTCTGATGAGTTGAAGTCCTTGAAGCAGAAGCTATCCGAGACAGAAGAGACTGCTGCGAAGACTTCGGCCGCCACTGAGGAGTCCATTAGGGTTGAGCTTAGCCAAGCTTATGATGATAAGCTGTCTAAGTTCAGTCAGCAGATTTTTAGCCACGGGCTTGATGTCTGATTTTGTTTGCTGTGTACTCTGACTTTTGACTCTTTTAGTGAATCTCTTTTTTTTATCTTTATTATGATTCGTCATTCCGTTTGAAATGATTGACCACAATACTCATAGGATTTTTGGCAAACCCTCAGCCATCAACGGGTTTGATATGCCTTTACCGACTACCGTTTGAGTCGGGCTAGCATGCGATTTGTTTAAATCCGCTCGCATGTAACGTTGCGCTAAGAGATTGAATTCTCTGAGACTTCGTGCTATGATGTCGAATACATAGACTTCGCCATTGTTACGGGAATAGGCTACCCGGCGACACGTGTTAGGTGTTGGCTTTAGGATTTTTGGCCAACCCCCAGCCTCTAACGGATTTGATTAGCCTTTACCGACTACCGTTTGAGTCGGGCTAGCGTGCGGATTGTCTAAATCCGTTCCGCACGTGACGTTAAGCTAAAAGAGTTAACTCTTTTAGTGCTACGATATTGAACACGTAGACTTCGTCTTTCTCCTGTGAAAAGACTAAACAGCAACGTGTATGAGACGTTGACTTAGGATTTTTGGCAAATCCTCAGCCTTCAACGGATTTGATGTGCTCTTACCGACTACCGTTTGAGTCGGGCTTATGTGCGGATTGTTTTAATCCGTTCCGCATGTGACGTTGCGCTAAAGGAATGAACTCCCTTAGACTTTGTGCTACAACTTTGAATATGTAGGCTTTGCCATTGTTATGGGAGTAGGCTACCCAGCAACGTGTATTAGACGTTGGCTTATCCCTACTTAGGCTTTGGGATAAAAGACCCCAGAGTCAGACTCTGGTATCTTTTTCTACGGATAAAGACCAAACCGGCGACGCGTGTTAGGCGTCGACATATCCTTTCTTAGGATTCAGGATGAGGCATGGATTTCGGTGTTATTAATAACAACCTGCCACAATGTTGAATATGCGGACGGGTGTTCTTTTTAACGGTTAAGAACTAACCGGCCGCGCGTGTTAGGCGCGGATTTATCCTTACTTAGGTTTCAGGATAAAATACCCCAGAATCGAACTCTGGTGTCTTTTTCAATCGGAAAAAGACTAAACCGGCAGCGCGTGTTAGGCGCAGACTTATCCCTGCTTAGGTTTCGGGATAAAATACCTAGGATGAATCCTAAATTGGTAAACTTTGGAAAAAGAGTTGGTGTGGGGAAGGAAGAATTTTATATTCTATTCTCCGAACAAGGAAGGAAGAATTTTATATTCTATTCATTGATTCTGGAAAGGAAGAATTTTATATTCTATTTCCAGTGCAAGAAGGAAACTAGAAGTGGGATCTCCACTCCGAGAATCTGGAAGATCTAGATAAACTTACCTTTTATAGGATTGGTTACCTGATCGAAAAAAGAATACTTCGTTTATCGAAGTGAAATTTCAACTTTGGTTATGGCCATGGGAAGGCTTAACCCAAGAGAAAAGAAACGGAGTTCTTTCGTTCATCGAAAGGGGACTCCGAACTGAGAGTGAACTTTTTCGGTGGACTCACTGTCAATTGAAATTGATCAGCGAGGGATTTTGGTGGTAAAAATAAAATTGGGTTATCCTCTAGAATATTAAGTATAATATTCTTTAAGGAACTTCCCGATAAATGAGTTGTCCTGAACGTACTAGGGATAGTACTTTTTCAAAAACTTCCCATTTATTGGCATTAATTGCCTGTTACCCTCTAAAGAAATTAAGTGATAAGCGCCGTTCGAATAGACTGTGTCTATTACAAACGGTCCTTCCCACTTAGGTTCGAATTTACCTTTCTTCTTAGAGGTGAGGATTATCGGTCGGCGCGCAGCGAGGACCAAGTCTCCTTCTTTGAAGCTTCTTTGGCGAACCCTTTTGTCAAAAGCCCTGGATATCCTAGCCTGGTAGAACTCGATGTGTTGTTGAGCTTCCAAGCGCTTTTCGTCCAGCCTTTCGAGTTCCTCGAGACGCTTCTGATGCTGCTCTTCGGCTGTCATCTCTGTTGCGAGAGCAATCCGAAGGGAGGGAATTTGAATCTCCAACGGTAGCACAGCTTCGCATCCGTAGACCAACGAATATGGAGTAGCTCCCGTAGGTGTGCGTATGGTAGTACGATAAGCCCAGAGCGCTTCGCCGAGTTTATCGTCCCAATCCCGTTTGTTGGTTTTCACAAGTTTTGATAAGATCTTGATGATCGTCTTGTTGAAAGCCTCAGCTAATCCGTTAGCGGCAGGGTAATAAGGTGTTGACGAAACATCTTGGATCTTGAACTTGTCACAGAACCGGATGAAGGCGTTGCTTATGAATTGCGGACCGTTGTCATGAATGATCCGCCTCGGCACGCCATGTCGGTATATGACATGATGCTTGATGAAGTTGATGACGTTGTTTGTCTTTACTTCTTTAAGCGGAATGGCTTCAGCCCACTTTGAAAAGTAGTCAGTGATAGCGAGGATGAATCGATCACCTTTGACTGAAGGCGGGAAGATGGGACCGACGATATCCATACCCCATGTCTCGAATGGCCAAGACGTGGTTGACGTGTGTAACCGCTCCGGTGGTTGGTGCATATAGTTTGCATGTACTTGACAAGCGTGACATTCTCGAGCGTACTCAATCGCGTCACGAACCATTGTTGGCCAGAAATATCCCATTCTTCTGATTCGATCATACAGCTTGGGACCAGGCTGATGCGCACCGCATTCTCCTTCATGTGCTTCCTTAAGAACTTCTTTTGCTTCTTCATTCGAAAGGCATCGGAGAAGCAAGTCATCGTACCCCCGGCGATACAGCGTACGGGTCTCGGTATTGTAAAAGAACCGTGGTGCTCTTCGGCGGATGGATTCTTTTTCTTTTACATCCTCTGGTAAAATGCCATATTGGACGTAATCGATAATGGGAAAGCGCCAATCTCGGGACTCGGACCTGATTTGGGTTGAGTTCACCTCTTTGGCGTTCTCGTTTTTATCATCCTCCTCTTCAATATCCATATCGTATATGGGTACGCAGAGTTGGTGTGATCTTACTGTGACTAGCAGTTCAGTTTCGGGCGGTTGCGCGAGTGATACTGCTAGTGTTGCCAGTGCATCTGCATAAGCGTTCTGAAGACGCGGGATATACTCAATGTAAAATTCTTCAAAAGAATCTGCCACTCTGATGGCCTCCTGGTGGTATGGAATCAGATCTGGGTTTCTGACTTCATATTCCCCACGAACTTGGTTGACAATTAGTTGAGAATCCCCAAAGGCTTCGAGATATTCGACCCCCAACTCTTTGGTGAAACTGAGTCCTATGAGGAGTGCGTTATACTCGGCTACGTTGTTAGAGCATGGACTCGTCAGCGAATAAGCTCGAGGTATCACGTGCTTCCCTGGGGAAACTAAGACAACTCCAACTCCAGAAGTGACCTTAGGGCATCCCGGGGTTACTGCTTTATTGACTGCTCTCGAGGCACCATCAAAGTATAACTGCCATACTTGTTGGTGTGACGTGGTATTAACCTCGTGGGTTTCATCTGGCAAATCATCGTATACTTCAACCGTATCTGTTGTCGGGCTTGCCGCCAAAAGATCACAAATCGCCTGTCCTTTGACCGACTTCTGCTGTTTGAAGTGCAGATCATACTGGGACAAAAGAAGGGCCCACTTTGCCAACCGCCAATTCATCGAACCTGGTTGAGTCATGAATACCCGTACCGGATTAACATTAGCGATGACGTAAATCGTCTGGCCAACTAAGTAATGTCGCATCTTCTGTACCGCAAACACCAATGCGAGACATTCTTTCTCGATCATCGGGTATCGAGACTCGGCGCCTATCAAGGTCCGACTTAGATAATAGACTGCCTGTTCGTGACCATTATCATCGTCTTGTGCTAATAAAGCACTTATCGAATGGTTCATCGCCTTGATATAAATCAAGAACGGTTTACCTGATTTTGGTGCAACAAGAACAGGTGGATTCATCAGATATGCCTTGATATCTTCGAATGCCTTCTGGCAAGCATCGTCCCAAATAAACGATACGCCTTTCTTGTTTAGCTTCGAAAATGGTTGGCACTTCCCGGAAAGATTTGAAATGAATCTCCGGATATACGCTAAACGCCCTTGCAATCCTCTGAGTTCCCTTAGGTTCTTCGGGGGTTGCAATTCATTTATCGCCTTTACCTTGTCTGGGTCGATGTGTATACCCTTGGTGGTAACGACGAATCCAAGGAATTTTCCGCTGGACATTCCGAGGAAGGATTTTGTGGGATTCATCTTCAATTGATGACTCCGCATGAGATCAAACATTGTTCTCAAGTCCTTGATGTGATCTTCTTTGCTACGGCTTTTCACCACCAAATCATCAACGTAGCATTCAACTGTTTTCCTGAGGTGTTTCTGGAAAATTTTAGTCATCGCTCGTTGGTATGTGGCACCTGCATTCTTCAGACCGAATGGCATCACCGTGTAGCAGAAGATACCGAGGGGCGTTCTGAATGCCGTATGCTTTTCGTCATCCGGGTGCATCTTGATTTGATTATACCCCGAAAAGCCGTCCATGAAGGACATTCTTTCGAATCCGCACGTATTGTCGATAATGACGTCCGTGATTGGGAGAGGAAAATCATCTTTTGGACATGCTTCGTTCAGATTCCTGAAGTCGATGCAAATCCTGATCTTGCCATTTTTCTTCATTACTGGAACGATGTTGGCTAACCAGTCTGGATGTTGTTCTTCCCGGATAAATCCTGAGTCGATCAACTTTTTAACTTCAGCCTCGATGGCTTCCATGATCTGCGGACGAAACCGTCTTTGCTGTTGCTTGTCAGGTTTGGCATCCGGCTTGATGTCGAGGCGGTGCATTGCCACATTGGGATCGAGCCCTGGCATGTCTTCGTAGTTCCAGGCGAAGACGTCGATATATTCTCTGATCAAGGCAATTAATTCCTCCTTTTCATCTGATGGGAGACTACCACTGATGAATATGGGCTTTGGATTGGCTTCATCACCCATATTGATTTGGACTACCTCGTCTTCGGTGGGTGGCTCTCTCTGTTCGAACCTATCACCATATTGCATGTTCAGGTGATGAACCCATGGGTCCTCCCACGTTTGCATTTGATCGTCGTCCTCCATTGTAGATGGATCAGCCGTAGTCATGTTCGACATTAAGGCCTTGAACATGTCTCCCAAACTTGTGTCGGAATCTTCAGCTGAAGAATCTGGCAAATACCCATCCTTAGCCTTGTTAGCAATTTGATCGATGATCTGCCAGCCACATTCGTCATCTGACGAAACGTAGCCTAAACCCCTCTTGTGACGATAATAGCCCTCCGGTTTACCCTTTGGTACATATGCCGCTTTGACTAGGACACGGGAACCTCGATCGAAGTATAGACCTTCTCCGAGTGTGAAATCATATCCTTGTCTTTCCATGAGCTTGCGCGCTTCTGGACTGTACTTAGATAAATGTAGACCGGATTTGTCACCATCCTCATCCTCTCTTAGGAAATGATCTGGCACCGGAAGATTTTCTCCTTTACCAAAAATCACTTCTTTTTGTCCCCCTATTTTGGCGGGAATAATTTGAGTTGTTCCGAAAGAGTGTTGGAGACGCTTCTTCGTTACATACGACGATCGGAGCGGCATACACAATTCGGGATTATCGTATAATCCCTTTATCACATCATCAAAAGACAAGGAGTACTCTAAACCATTATTTTTTTCAGGTTCGGCAAGTTGCCAGTTACAACCGCCATCTGACGACTGTTCGTCGTCGAGATTGATTACAAAGGGTACAATGTCATTAAAAACAAAACCACCATTGTAATCGAATCCGGCTTCGGAATCAGCTTCTTCTCCGCTGTCCGTGCCTTGGATCGATGGTTCCGTGTCGGATTCATTACCATAAAGGAGAGAATCTGTGAAATAATTCTCATACCCTTTGAATGGTTGCTTATCCGCGACCACCGTCCTAACTCTTCCATCAGTGTCGACATATTTCAAACACTGATGTAGAGTGGAGGGGACTATAATGTTACTATGGATCTAAGGCCGACCCAATAGTAAGTTATAGGATGTCTCAGCATCAATCACGTAGCACGTGACCTCCGTCTTTAAATCGCCCATTTGGCACTTTATCCGGATCTTACCCAAAGGCCTTGACCCGCTGGTATTGAATCCGTAAATAACCGTGCCTGTTGACGCCAACTTGCTGATTGGGATGCCCAGGCTGTGCATTAGGCGAAGCGGCATAATACTTACAGCGGAACCCGGATCTACTTGGATCCGGTTGACTTCGCTGGAGCCAATGTAGCCAACGAAGTACAAGGGCCGATCGTGGTTTGAATTCTTCGTCTGCATATCCTCTTTGGTGAAGGTGATGCAGGGAATGTTCTTAGCTGCCACATTGCACTGTTGGGCTAGCATATCCAGTTCTTCAGGAACTGGTTTGACCCTTGTGAGGAACACTTCTGAATCTGCCAGGGCTTCCTGCAAGGCTTCTCTAGTCTCCTTGGATAACCGCAGCAGCTCGTACAATGTTATCCGCACTGGAATGTTGGCTAGCTGAGCCATAATGTCGAAGGCGCGAGGGTTTTTTGAACTCTCCGGTTTGTCTTTTCCAATCGGACGACTGAAACGAGACTGCTTCGGATTCTGCACCTCCTCGGGCCTCTTTTCCTTCTGTTTGTCAACCGGCTGTCGTCGAACATCTTCAGCCGGTTTGGGAATTGGGATCACCCCCATCTCTGTGATAGTCTTGGCTGGTCCCTGTTTTGTCACCCCTAGCTTAGCTGCTTGTTCATTATGTGACGGATAGTTGAAGTGGTACTGATTCCCACTTCGGGTCGCAAAGACCTCCTGTTCCTCGTCGGAGAGTGGAAAAGCAGTGATCCTTTCATCATCTTCACCCGGGATAGCAGAGACTCCATAACAAGACTTCCCTTTCCCTTTGGACTTCTTCTTGGATGACGATCCAGCCCATTGTTCATCTTCAATTAGGTCGGGGTGCACCCAGAGAATTTCACCGTTTGGAGTTGTGTGTGGCACGAGTCCCTTTTGGCGCTGTCCGTGCGGATCGTCGTTCACCGTCTTCATCCCGACTTTGGTGACGTGCTTAGGCTCGAACCAATCTGTAGGCACCGATCCAAAACTGATGGACACCGCGTTCGCTCCCACACTTTTGGCCGGTTTTGGAGTTATGACTCCTACATCGATCAAGGCCTGGATCTTGTCCTTGAGGTGGTAGCAGGACTTCGTAGGGTGGTGAACCGCTCTGTGATACGCGCAGTACCTCGGGTCTGTCACCTTGGTGGCTTCTTCATGATCCACAATCGCAGGCAGCTGGATTTTGTTGTTCTCCAACAGATATTTGAAGATGCCGGGAACTTCGTCATCTTTGAAGGAGTAGACTTTGGGAAACCTCGGCTCCGAAGACTTTTGCTTCTGAGGCCGTTGCTGCCAATGGGGCTGCGATTGCTGTGGAGCTCGCTGCTGCTGCTGCTGCTGTTGCTGATGTTGTAATTGAAAGGTTTGGTTAGCATCAACAGCGTTAACCTGAGCTTTACCTTTTCCCTTCTGATTGAAGTTCTGCTTTGGAGGATTTGTAGCCGGTTGGCCTCTTTCTGCTTTCTTCCTCCTGAGGAATCGCTCAGCTTGCTCGCCTCGGACCTTCAAGTCCTTCCATGTCTTGGATGGAGCTGTGCCCATTGCTTCCAAAACATCCAGCGAGAGGTTGTTGTGGCAGGTTTGGAGGATGAACTCCTCGCTGATAGGGTCCCGACAATTCATCGCCTTATTCCGGAACCTTTTGACGAAGACCTCGACTAATTCTCCGTCTTTCTGCTTTTCATCAAGCAACGACCCGATTGAGATTTCAGTGTTGTCGTCGAAGAAATTCGCGAGGAATTTCGTCTCCATGTCATCCCAGCTGTTTATGCTTCCTGGCTTGAGGCGACGATACCAATCGAAGGCAGCTCCGCGAAGAGTGCCAACGAATGACCGCACCATCAGAGGCTCATTGCCAGAGATGACTCCCAAGTGCGATTTGAAATAAATCAAATGCTGAGTTGGTGAACCCATCCCATTAAACGGCGTGAAGTTAATTAGACTAAACTTCGCCGGATATGGGATCGATTCCCACTCTCTTGGGTAGGGACAGGGAATGCCCGTCTTTTTAGTCTCTTGAGCAGAAATCAATGTGTTGATTTTGTTCTCGACATTCTTAATTTTTAGGCTTTCACCTGTGTCTTCACTGGTATTATCATTACCACCCCCTGGATTGATGGGAGGGTTATTAGCGTTGCGAGCTTCATTTGTGCCCTCATCCTCCAGGTTGTTCTGGTTGGGCTGACTTGGTTCGCCTTGTTGGTGCCTCAATGCATGAAGTTGTTGGTCATGCATCTCTCTCATGTTCTGCATGGCCATTTGCATCTCGAACCTAAAGGTTTCTTGTTGTTTGGCCATGGCATCTTCAAGCATCTTGGCCACCTGCTCCGCACTTATCATGAGCGACTCGCGGGGCTGTCCCTCACTGGACACTGTATTATCAGACGCCACTGCGGAGCCAGCATCTGATTCTTCATCTCCCGAAGGTACTCTTGTTCGGACTCTACCATACGTCGCACGAATGATAGCTCCGGATTGAAGACGAGTTACACGTCGGGTTATTTCTGGAACCACCTCGGTGTTGTCCTGAGCCGTTGTTCCTGTGCTGGTCATGTTGGCGGTGACCCTTGAATGTTCACCGTCCTTGACCCTTGTTCTTCGTTGGAAACGCCTGTGCCTTGGCCTTGGCGCTCCGGTGCTAAGTCTTTCAAACACCGATACTCTTTCGGGGACTGCCTTAACACAATTGCATTCAGACAATACCGCCCGAATGAGATTTGAACAAGGACATTGATTCCCGAACCTTCGAGGGCTCCTCTTTCTAGATTTGTTCGTACTCCCGGCACGATAGTACAGCTCATCTGTTTGGAGGTCAGAGCAAGCTATCGTGTGTTGGCACGACCTCTCAGGTATAACGTTGTCGTCATCAGATGACAACGTTTCCTTCTGAGGAATAATTGTCTTCTTCGGACCCTCCAGAGTCACACGCCTCGAGACACGCCTTTGTGGGTGTGAATCTTCGGCGGGCTCTCGCACTTCTATGCGCAAAGTTGTGCGCTTGGGTGCCGCGGTTTGCTCCAAGTGTTGAGGGTTGCGGCGACCCCCAGCATGTTGTATTGGTTGGGACTTCTTCACTGGCCCCAAGCGTTCCTGAACTGGAGCTTTAACTCGTTCCTTCGGAAGTGGACCGAGGCGCTCCAAAACTGATCTTTTCTTCTGGGATGGTCCTGCGGGATCTCCCAGGGTAGTTGCGGCAATCACCGGCTGTTTGGATTGACTTGCCGGCGTCCGAACTTTCGGAGGCTGCGAGTTTTGCTCCTTAGCCTGAACCGCTTCAGACTTTGGCCTCCAAACCTTGCGAGTAGGTGGCGGCTTTTTGACCACCTCCTTCTGCAGCTTGCGACGGGCTTCTTCAGCTTTGGCCCGTGCTTGCGCCGACAACGCGCGCCGTTTGCGGATGCGCTCCTCCAAAGTCGAGCGATTCCGTTTGACACGGACCCACTCCATTGTCGATGGTTTGGAGGAACCACCCTGCATTTGCTGTTGAGGCTGTTTGCCTCGTTTGTTCTTCAGATCCGCATGATAACGGACCCCGTCAACGGACTCCATGGCCTTGGCGAATTGCTTCGCGAGGCGTTGACGTTGCCTCTGGCGGGCTCTCTTGGAGAGAGTCACCACGCCTTCAATGGCAGATTTGACCTTCTTTGAGGTCGGTAGGACCTCACTCAACGCAGCTTCGGCGTCGATTGGGGTGAGGTCGTCGTTGGTGGCTTCAGCTTCATCACACCAACGGACTTTTCTCCTGGAGGAGAACTTCTGGAACTTCTTGGACTTGGGGGAGGAGGCAGATCCGGACGAGGACACGTACTCCTCGTATTTCTGCTGGTCGAATTCGTACTCGACCTCCTCCACGACCGGGATCGAGATCCGCGGCTGCGACACTTCAGCTTCGGCAGCGAAGCTGGTGGCTCCCACTGTGGTCGCCAGATTGTTCGAGCGGGAAATTGCGTTATTCTTCATTGATGATTCTGTTACA
>BQKN01029272.1:0-16548 GCA_022839385.1 Asparagus kiusianus
GAGATTTGAGCGAGCGTTTCCTTGGTGAAACGATCCCTCACGGCTATTATCTCCTTGGTGGGATAATACCCGTCACACCACGTAGATCTGTTCGGATCGAGATTGCGCGGTGGTCCACGGTAATCAACCCCGGCGCAGGCAAACAACCCACAAAGCAAGAGACCGGATAACAGGATCTTGTGATTTGTTCGATAAAAGAGAGAAGTTGTAATTTTGATTTCTTTGTTTTATTTTGATTTTCATTGTAAACCGGATCTTATAAAAAGACCGGATCTCTTTGTAACGCATAAAGTTGTTAACTGAGTGCAATGGAATCGATAATGAAGAAAGACCCAACTTTTCCCGCGAACAATCTGGCGACCACAGTGGGAGCCAACAGCTTCGCTGCCGAAGCTGGAGCGTCGCAGCCGCGGATCTCGATCCCGGTCGTGGAGGAGGTCGAGTATGAATTCGACCAGCAGAAATACGAGGAGTACGTGTCCTCGTCCGGATCTACCTCCTCCCCCAAGTCCAAGAAGTTCCAGAAGTTCTCCTCCAGGAGAAAAGTTCGTTGGTGTGATGAAGTTGAAGCCACCAACGACGACCTCACCCCAATCGACGCCGAAGCTGCGTTGAGTGAGGCCCTACCGACCTCAAAGAAGGTAAAATCCGCCATTGAAGGCGTGGTGACTCTCTCCAAGAGAGCCCGCCAGAGGCAGCGTCAACGCCTCGCGAAGCAATTCGCCAAGGCCATGGAGTCCGTTGACGGGGTCCGCTATCATGCGGATCTGAAGAACAAACGAGGCAAACAGCCTCAACAGCAAGTGAAGGGTGGTTCCTCCAAACCATCGACAATGGAGTGGGTCCGTGTCAAACGGAATCGCTCAACACTGGAGGAGCGCATCCGCAAACGCCGCGCCTTATCGGCGCAAGCACGGGCCAAATCTGAAGAAGCCCGTCGGAAGCTGCAGAAGGAGGTGGTCAAGAAGCCGCCACCAACTCGTAAGGTTTGGAGGCCAAAGTCTGAAGCGGTTCAGGCTAAGGAGCAAGACCCGCAGCCTCCAAAGATTCAACACCCGGCAAAGCAAACCAAACAGCCGGTAATTTCTGCAACTGCTCAGGGAGATCCCGCAGGACCATCCCAGAAGAGAAAATCTATTTTGGAGCGCCTCGGCCCACTTCCAAAGGAACGAGGCAAAGCTCCAGTCCAAGAACGCTTGGGGCCAGTGAAGAAGTCCCAACCAATGCAGCATGCTGGGGGTCGCCGCAACCCTCAACACTTGGAGAAAACTGTGGCACCTAAGCGCACAACTTTGCGCATTCAAGTGCAAGATTCCGCTGAAGATTCACGTCCACGAAGACGCGTTTCGAGGCGTATAACTCTCGAGAGCCCGAAAAAGGCAATTAATCCTCAGAAGGAAATGTTGTCGTCCGAGGATGATATTATACCTGAGAAATCGTGCCCACACACGATAGGTTGCTCCGACTTTCAAACGGACGAGCTGTACTATCGTGTTGCGGGTACGAGCAAATCCAGAAAGAGAAGTCCTCAGAGGTTTGAAGCTCAATGTCCTTGTTCGAAGCTCATTCGGGCGGTACTGTCGGAATGCAACTGTGTTAAGACAGTCCCCGAAAGAGTATCTGTGTTCGAAAGACTCAGCAATGGAACGCCAAAACCAAAGCATAGGTGCTTCCAACGAAGAAGGAAGATGGTCGAAGATGGTGAGCGTTCAAGGATCACCGCAAATATGACCAGCACAGGAACATCGGCTCAGGATAACCCCGAGGCGGTTCCAGAAATATCCCGACGTGTAACTCGTCTACAATCCGGGGCTATCATTCGCGCGACGTATGGTAGAATCCGAACGAGAGTACCTTCGGGAGATGAAGAATCAGATGCTGGCTCAGCAGTGGCGTCTGATAACACAGTGTCCAGCGAAGGACAACCCTGCGAGGCGTTTATGATAAACGCGGAGCAAGTGGCCAAGATGCTTGAAGATGCCATTGCCAAACAACAGGAAACCTTTCGGTTCGAGATGCAGATGGCCATGCAGAACATGAGAGAGATGCATGACCAACAGATCCAAGCATTAAGGAACCAACAAGGGGAACCAAGTCGTCAAAACCAGAACAACTTGGAAGATGAGGATACAAATGAAGCTCGCAACGTCAATAACCCTCCCATTAATCCAGGGGGTGGTAACGATAATGCTAGCGAAGACGCAGGTAAAAGCCTGAAAATTAAGAACCTCGAAAGCAAAATCAATACATTGATTTCTGCTCAAGAGACTAAAAAGACGGGCATTCCCTGTCCTTACCCAAGAGAGTGGGAATCGATCCCATATCCGGCAAAGTTTAGTCTAATCAACTTCATGCCGTTTAATGGGATGGGTTCACCAACTCAGCATTTGATTTATTTCAAGTCGCACTTGGGAGTCATCTCGGGTAATGAGCCTCTGATGGTGCGGTCATTCGTCGGCACTCTTCGCGGAGCTGCCTTCGATTGGTATCGTCGCCTCAAGCCAGGAAGCATAAACAGCTGGGACGACATGGAGACCAAATTCCTTGCGAATTTCTTCGACGACGACATCGAAATCTCTATCGGGACATTGCTCGATGAGAAGCAGAAGGACGGAGAATTGGTCGAAGTCTTCGTCAAAAGGTTTCGGAATAAGGCGATGAATTGCCGGGACCCGATCAGCGAGGAGTTCATTCTTCAGACCTGCCACAACAACCTCTCGCTGGATGTTTTGGAAGCAATGGGCACAGCTCCATCCAAGATATGGAAGGACTTGAAGGTCCGAGGCGAGCAAGCTGAACGGTTCCTCAGGAGGAAGAAGGCGGAGAGAGGCCAACCGGCTACAAACCCTTCGAAGCAGAACTTCAACCAGAAAGGAAAAGGTAAAGCTCAGGTTAATGCTGTTGATGCTAACCAAACCTTTCAATTGCAACCTCAGCAACAGCAGCAGCAGCAGTAACGAGCTCCACAGCAATCGCAGTCACATTGGCAGCAGCGGTCTCAGAAGCAAAAGTCTTCAGAGCCGAGGTTTCCCAAAGTCTACTCCTTCAAAGATGACGAAGTTCCCGGCATCTTCAAATATCTGTTGGAGAACAACAAGATCCAGCTGCCGACGATTGTGGATCATGAAGGGGCCACTAAAGTGACGGACCCGAGGTACTGCGCGTATCACAGAGCGGTCCACCACCCTACGAAGTCCTGCTACCACCTCAAGGACAAGATCCAGGCATTGATCGATGTAGGAGTCATAACTCCGAAACCGGCCAAGAATGTAGGAGCAAATGCGGTGTCGATCAGTTTTGGGTCAGTACCCACAGCTTGGTTTGAGCCGAAGCGGGTCACCAAAGTTGGGATGAAGACGGTAAATGACGACCCGCACGGACAGCGCCAAAAGGGACTCGTGCCACACACGGCCCCGAACGGCGAAATCCTTTGGGTTCACCCCGACCTGATTGAAGATGAACAATGGGCCGGATCGTCATCCACGAAGAAATCTAAAGGGAAAGGAAAGTCTTGCTACGGAGTTTCCGCCATCCCATGAAAAGACGACGAAGGAATCCTAGCTTTCCCACTTTCTGAAGATGAACAAGAAGTCTTCACCACCAGAAGCGGGAACCAATACCACTTCAACTATCCGTCACATAATGAACAAGCAGCTAAGCTAGGGGTGACAAAACAGGGACCAGCCAAGACTCTCACAGAGATAGGGGTGATCCCAATTCCCAAACCGGCTGAAGATGTTCGACGACAGCTGGCAGATAAACAGAAAGACAAAGGATCCCAAGAGGTTCAGAACCCGAAGCAGTCTCGCTTCAGTCGTCTAATTGGAGGAGATAAACCGGGAAGTTCGAAAAATCCACGTGTCTTCGACATCATGGCTCAGCTAGCCAACATTCCAGCAAGGATAACACTTTATGAATTGCTGCGGCTATCTAAGGAAACTAGAGAAGCCTTGCAAGAAGCCCTGGCCGATTCAGAGGTGTTCCTTACTCGAATCAAACCAGCGCCCGAGGAACTGGAACTGTCAGCCCAACAGTGTAATGTGGCAGCCAAGAACATTCCCTGCATCACCTTTACCAAAGAGGACATGCAGACGAAGAATTCAAATCATGATCGGCCCCTATACTTCGTCGGGTACATTGGCTCCAGCGAAGTTAACCGAATCCAAGTGGATCCGGATTCCGCTGTGAGTATTATGCCACTTCGACTGATGCACAGCCTTGGCATTCCAGTCAGCAAGTTAGCGTCTACAGGCACAGTCATATACGGATTCAACACCAGCGGGTCAAGACCTTTGGGTAAAATCCGGATAAAGTGCCAAATGGGCGATTTAAAGACGGAGGTCACGTGCTACGTGATTGATGCTGAGACATCCTATAACTTACTATTGGGTCGGCCTTGGATCCATAGTAACGTTATAGTCCCCTCCACTCTACATCAATGTTTGAAATATGTCGACACTGATGGAAGAGTTAGGACGGTGGTCGCGGATAAGCAGCCATTCAAAGGGTACGAGAACTACTTCACAGATTCTCTCCTTTATGGTAACGAATCCGATACAGAACCATCGGTCCAAGGCACGGACAGCGGAGAAGAAGCTGATTCCGAGGCCGGATTCGATTACAATGGTGGTTTTGTTTTTAAGGACATTGTACCCTTTGTAATCAATCTCGACGACGAACAGTCGTCGGATGGCGGTTGTAACTGGCAACTTGCCGAACTTGAAATAAATAATGGTTTAGAGTACTCCTTGTCTTTTGATGATGCGATAAAGGGATTGTACGATAATCCCGAATTATGTATGCCGCTCCGATCGTCGTATGTAACGAAGAAGCGTTTCCAACACTCTTTCGGAACAACTCAGATTATTCCCGCCAAAATAGGGGGACAAAAAGAAGTAATCTTCGGTAAAGGAGAAAATCTTCCGGTGCCAGATCATTTCCTAAGAGAGGATGAAGATGGTGACAAATCTGGTTTACATCTATCTAAGTACAGTCCAGAAGCGCGCAAGCTCATGGAAAGACAAGGATATGATTTCACACTCGGAGAAGGTCTATACTTCGATCGAGGTTCCCGTGTCCCAGTCAAAGCGGCATATGTACCAAATGGTAAACCGGAGGGCTATTATCGTCACAAGAGAGGCTTAGGCTATATTTCATCAGATGACGAATGTGGGTGGCAGATCATCGATCAAATTGCTAACAAGGCTAAGGATGGGTATTTGCCAGATTCTTCAGCTGAAGATTCCGACACAAGTTTGGGAGAAATGTTCAAGGCCTTAATGTCGAACATGACTACAGCTGATCCGTCCACGTTGGAGGACGACGACCAAATGCCAACGTGGGAGGACCCATGGGTTCATCACCTAAACATGCAATATGGTGATAGGTTCGAACAAAGAGAGCCACCCACCGAAGACGAAGTAATCCAAATTAACATGGGCGATGAAGACAACCCAAAGCCCATATTTATCAGCGGTAGTCTTCCATCAGATGAGAAGGAGGAGTTGATTGCCCTGATCAGAGAGTACATCGATGTCTTTGCTTGGAACTACGAGGACATGCCAGGGCTCGACCCCAATGTGGCTATGCACCGCCTCGACATCAAGCCGGATGTTAAACCTGTCAAGCAACAGCAAAGACGGTTTCGTCCGCAGATTATGGAAGCCATCGAGGCAGAAGTTAAGAAGTTGATCGACTCAGGATTTATCCGAGAGGAACAACATCCAGACTGGCTAGCCAACATCGTTCCCGTCATGAAGAAAAATGGCAAGATCAGGATTTGCATCGACTTCAGGAATCTGAACGAGGCATGTCCAAAAGATGATTTTCCTCTCCCGATCACGGATGTCATTATCGACAATACGTGCGGATTCGAGAGAATGTCTTTCATGGACGGCTTTTCGGGGTATAATCAAATCAAGATGCATCCCGATGACGAAAAGCATACAGCATTCAGAACGCCCCTCGGTGTCTTCTGCTACACGGTGATGCCGTTCGGTCTGAAGAACGCAGGTGCCACATACCAACGAGCGATGACTAAGATCTTCCAGAAACACCTCAGGAAAACAGTTGAATGCTACGTTGATGATTTGGTGGTGAAAAGCCGCAGCAAGGAAGATCACATCAAGGACTTGAGAACAATGTTTGATCTCATGCGGAGTCATCAATTGAAGATGAATCCCACAAAATCCTTCCTCGGAATGTCCAGCGGAAAATTCCTTGGATTCGTCGTTACCACCAAGTGTATACATATCGACCCAGACAAGGTAAAGGCGATAAATGAATTGCAACCCCCGAAGAATCTAAGAGAACTCAGAGGATTGCAAGGGCGTTTGGCGTATATCCGGAGATTCATTTCAAATCTTTCTGGGAAGTGCCAACCATTTTCGAAGCTAAACAAGAAAGGCGTATCGTTTATTTGGGACGATGCTTGCCAAAAGGCATTCGAAGATATCAAGGCATATCTGATGAATCCACCTGTTCTTGTTGCACCAAAATCAGGTAAACCGTTCTTGATTTATATCAAGGCGATGAACCATTCGGTAAGTGCTTTATTAGCACAAGACGATGATAATGGTCACGAACAGGCAGTCTATTATCTAAGTCGGACCTTGATAGGCGCCGAGTCTCGGTATCCGATGATCGAGAAAGAATGTCTCGCATTGGTGTTTGCAGTACAGAAGATGCGACATTACTTGGTTGGCCAGACGATTTACATCATTGCCAATGTTAATCCGGTACGGGTGTTCATAACTCAACCAGGTTCGATGAATTGGCGGTTAGCAAAGTGGGCCCTTCTCTTGTCCCAGTATAATCTGCACTTCAAACAGCAGAAGTCGGTCAAGGGACAAGCAATTTGTGATCTTTTGGCGGCAAGCCCGACAACAGATACAGTCGAAGTATATGACGATTTACCAGATGAAACCCACGAGGTTAATACCACATCACACCAACAAGTATGGCAGCTATACTTCGATGGTGCTTCGAGAGCAGTTAATAAGACAGTAACCCCTGGATGTCCTAAAGTCACCTCCGGAGTTGGAATTGTCTTAGTTTCCCCAGGGAAGCACGTAATGCCCCGAGCTTATTCGTTGACGAACCCATGTTCCAATAACGTAGCCGAATACAACGCGCTCATCATTGGACTCAGTTTCGCCAAGGAGCTGGGGGTTGAATATCTCGAAGCCTTTGGAGATTCTCAATTGATCGTCAACTAAGTCCGTGGAGAGTATGAAGTCAGGAACCCAGACCTGATTCCATACCACCAGGAGGCCGTCAGAATGGCAGATTCTTTTGAAGAATTCTATATCGAATATATCCCGCGTCTCCAGAACGCTCATGCAGATGCACTGGCAGCACTAGCAGTATCACTCGCGTAACCGCCCGAAACTGAACTGCTAGTCACAGTAAGATCACACCAACTCTGCGTACCCATATACGATATGGATATCGAAGAGGAAGAAGATAGAAATGTAAACGCCAAAGAGATGAACTCAACCCAAATTGGGTCTGAGTCCCGAGATTGGTGCTTTCCCATCATTGATTACGTCCAATATGGCATCTTGCCAGAGGATTTAAAGGAAAAAGAATCTATTCGCCGAAGAGCACCACGGTTCTTTTACAATACCGAGACCCGTACGTTATATCGCCGAGGGTATGACGACTTACTCCTCCGATGCCTTTCGAACGAAGAAGCAAAAGAAGTTCTTAAGGAAGCACACGAAGGAGAATGCGGCGCACATCAGCCTGGTCCCAAGCTGTATGATCGAATCAGAAGAATGGGATATTTCTGGCCAACAATGGTTCGTGACGCGATCGAGTACGCCCGAGAATGTCACGCTTGCCAGGTGCATGCGAATTATATGCACCAACCACCGGAGCGATTACACACATCAACCACGTCTTGGCCATTCGAGACATGGGGTATGGATATTGTCGGTCCTATCTTTCCTCCTTCAGTCAAAGATGATCGATTTATTCTCGCTATCACCGACTACTTTTCAAAGTGGGCTGAAGCCATTCCGCTTAAAGAAGTGAAGACGAACAATGTCATCAACTTCATCAAGCATCATGTCATATACCGACACGGCGTGCCGAGGCGGATCATTCATGACAACGGTCCGTAATTCATAAGCAACGCCTTCATCAGGTTCTGTGACAAATTCAAGATCCAAGATGTTTCGTCGACAGCTTATTACCCCGCTGCGAACGGATTAGCTGAGGCTTTCAACAAGACAATCATCAAGATCCTGTCAAAGCTTGTGAAGACCAATAAGCGAGATTGGGACGATAAACTCGGCGAAGCACTCTGGGCTTATCGCACTACCATACGCACACCTACGGGAGCTACCCCATATTCGTTGGTATACGGATGTGAAGCTGTGCTACCCCTGGAGATTCAAATTCCTTCCCTTCGGATCGCTCTCGCAACGGAGATGACGACCGAAGAGCAGCATCAAAAGCGTCTCGAAGAACTCGAAAGGCTGGACGAAAGGCGCTTGGAGGCTCAACAACACATCGAGTTTTATCAAGCCAGGATATCCAGAGCTTTTGACAAAAGGGTTCGCCAGAGAAGCTTCAAGGAAGGAGATCTGTTCCTCGCTGCTCGTCGACCAATAATCCTCACCTCTAAGAAGAAAGGTAAATTCGAACCTAAGTGGGAAGGACCATTTGTAATAGACACAGTCTATTCAAATGGTGCTTACCGCTTAATTTCTTTAGAGGGCAACAGGCAATTAATGCCAATAAATGGAAAGTTTTTGAAAAAGTACTATCCCTAGTACATTTAGGACAACTCATTTATCGGGAAGTTCCTTGAAGAATATCATACCTAATATTTTAAAGGATAACCCAAATTCATTTTTACCTCCAAAATTCCCTCACCGATCGATTTCAATCGACAGTGAGTTCACAAAAATGTTCTTTCGGCCCTCTTGATTCTTTCCATGAACGGGAGGTCCACTCTCAGTTCGGAGTTCCCTTTCGATAAACGAAAGAACTCCATTTCTTTTCTCTTTGGTTCAACCTTTTCATGGTTATAACCGAAGTAGAAATTTCACTTCGATAAACGAAGAACTCATCTTTCGATCAGATAACCAATCCTATAAAAGGTAAGTTTATCTAGATCTTCCGGATTCTCGGAGTGGAGATCCCACTTCTAGTTTCCTTCTTGTACTGGAAATAGAATATAAAATTCTTCCTTTCCAGAAACAAGGAATAGAATATAAAATTCTTCCTTCCTTGTCCAGGGAATAGAATAAAAAATTCTTCCTTCCCACACCAACTCTTTTTCCAAAATTTATAAAATTAAGATTCATCTTAGGTATTTTATCCCGAAACCTAAGCAGGGATAAGTCTGCGCCTAACACGTGCTGCCGGTTTAGTCTTTTTCCGATTGAAAAAGACACCAGAGTTCGATTCTGGGGTATTTTATCCTGAAACCTAAGTAAGGATAAGTCTGCGCCTAACACGCACGGCCGGTTAGTTCTCAACCGCTAAAAGAACACCCGTCCGCATATTCAACATTGTGGCAGGTTGTTATTAATAACACCGAAATCCATGCCTCATACGCATGGGGAATTTTATCCTGAATCCTAAGAAAGGATACGTCGACGCCTAACACGCGTCGCCGGTTTGGTCTTTATCCGTAGAAAAAGATACCAGAGTCTGACTCTGGGGTTTTTTATCCCAAAGCCTAAGTAGGGATAAGCCAACATCTAAAACACGTTGCTGGGTAGCCTATTCCCATAACAATGGCAAAGTCTACATATTCAAAGTTGTAGCACAAAGTATAAGGGAGTTCATTCCTTTAGCGCAACGTCACATGCGGAACGGATTAAAATAATCCGCATGTAAGTCCGACTCAAACGGTAGTCGGTAAGAGCACATCAAATCCGTTGAAGGCTGAGGATTTGCCAAAAATCCTAAGTCAACGTCTCATACACGTTGCTGTTTAGTCTTTTCACAGGAGAAAGACGAAGTCTACGTATTCAACGTCGTAGCACTAAAAGAGTTAACTCTTTTAGCTTAACGTCACGTGTGGAACGGATTTAGACAATCCGCACGCTAGCCCGACTCAAACGGTAGTCGGTAAAGGATAATCAAATCCGTTAGAGGCTGGGGGTTGGCCAAAAATCCTAAAGCCAACACCTCACACGTGTCGCCGGGTAGCCTATTCCCGTAACAATGGCGAAGTCTATGTATTCGACATCATAGCACAAAGTCTCAGAGAATTCAATCTTTGAGCGCAACGTTACATGCGAACGGATTTAAACAATTCGCATGCTAGCCCGACTCAAACGGTAGTCGGTAAAGGCTCATCAAACCCGTTGATGGCTGAGGGTTTGCCAAAAATCCTATGAGTATTGTGGTCAATCATTTCAAACGGAATGACGAATCATAATAAAGATAAAAAGGAAATTCACTAAAAGAGTCAAGAGTCAAAACACTCAATAAACAAAATCAGATATCAAGACTGTGGCTAAAAATCTGCTGGCTGACCTTAGACAGCTTCTCATCATAAGCTTGCCTAAGTTCAGCCCTAAGGGACTCCTCGGTGGCGGTCGAAGTCTTCGCAGCAGCCTCCTCGATCTCGACTAGCCTCTGCTTCAAAGACTTCAACTCATCGGACAAAGCCGTACAGGTCTGCTGGTCCTGTGCTTCTGTCATCTGAAGAATGCCAAAAGTCTCCTCTTCTTCGCGGAGTTCTTTTCTAAGCTGATCTATCTTGGTCCCACAAGAAGTAATAGAAGAGCGGAGCTCGGCAAGTGAAGATAATCTGGTAGCAAGGCCGGTCTCAACCCGAGCTACTCGGTCTTGCTGCACCTGAACCTCAAGACTAGCAAGAAGCTGAGTCTCGCGCAGTGACTATAAATGGGTCTCCAGCTCAGCAGCGATGAAGGAAGAGGCTCCGGTATCTCGAAGCTCACGAAACATCTGAAGCTCATGCTCTAGACAGTCGATATCATCAACTATGGCCTTCGCCAAATCTGGGTATCCTGCTTCCCTTATCAAGTTGATTCTGGAATTAAGGAGAGGTTTAAACTGGTGAAGTGAAAGTCCATCGTGAAAGAGCTTGCCGATCATAGCATTCACAAAGGAGAAGAAGGAACGAACATCTATGCAGATGACGACCTTGTCAGGATCGTCGTCAGATAACAACTCTTTCACTAAGACATGAAGACGAGAAGAACGCCCTACACAAAAAAGGGAGAATTTCGTCAAAAGTCTTAATAAGAAAAAGAAATAACACTCTTCAATGGGTTAACTTATACCTTCTTCCTCTTGATCCGCTGGGGGTAGTGGAGGTGTAACGGCTGTAGGTGCATCAACTAGTGTAATTGGTCTCACAGCCGGCTCAACAGGGTCTTTTTCAACAAAAGCTCCTGCCAGATTCAAAACAGAATTCGCAGAGGCGTTACATTATAGTTGCATTAGTCAAGATTGGCTAGTCCTATAATTAACTCAGAAAGAAGCACATACCTTCAAAGGAACCATCCTCGGGATTTTCAGCGAAGGCGGACTCGGGAAACATGTCTCCAGGTAGCTGGTCCTCAATCTGAGGTGAGCTATATATGTAGCGCATCATAGGAGTGTCCGCAAACAAGCTTCCCTCGTCAAAGTCATCGATGGAGAAATCTGACATAAAAGAATATCAGTGCCAAAGAAGAATAAAGAGACTACAACTAATGAAAATGAGTTACCTCTCATAGGTGCATCAGCCTCCTCATTTCCAGGATTCGCCTCCTGCAAGTTATCTGAAGAAGCAAGAAGTAGAGGACAGTTAGAAGATACACAAATTCGTTGATGTATTATCTAAAGAAATTCAGTGCCAGTGTTAGATGTACCTGGATTCACGGAATCGGGTCCTACATTGATCTTCTCTCTAATGTCAGCAACCCCGGTAAGCCTCTCTTCATGAGGTAGTGGGTCAAACTCATCGGGAGACACGGGAATGGGATCGGGACTCATCTCATTCTCTCCACGCGCTCCTATATAGAGATAGAAGAGCATGAGTCAATGTTCTGAATAACCAAGAGAATGGTTCACAGGATGGATATTACCTCCGTCACCGGCAGGATCATCGCCAGCCAAGTCCATATCAGAAGCTCGGGAAGCTGCACGCGGCTTACGGGCTAATCTCTTCCGCCTAGCAATGGGGATCGAAGGTCTCGCCTGGGGAGGAGGACGAAACTCTTCATCTTGATCAACTGTGGTCCCTGAAACATCAAACCATAGTCAGTTTCAATACTTCTGCAAGATAGAAATAAAAGATGAATTATAAACCTCGCTCGGAAAGGTCATCATAATCTTCGGGATCGCCGCCTGAAGCCTCGTCTGTGGAATTGAAGGTCCTCTGGCCCTCTTCATCAATCCGGCGAGTCTTGTTCCGCGTCCTTTGTGCCCGAGCGTTCTCCCGAATCTTAAGGGAATCAAGCTGAGAAGCCTTCTCAGCCTCTATCTCTGCAATCGGCTTCACGGGGACAGTCTTGTTAGCTGCTAGCAACCACTTGCAGCTCAAGAAGGTGAGGTTCAACTGCCGATCAATACTCGGGAGACTGAAATTAGCACCAGTACAGCCAGTCACGGTCCACAACCATGCACGGAGACCGTCTACCAAACCACTATGGGTCCGAAACTGCTGACGAGGATTCCCAATGTAGAGCTGATCATAGCCAAACTGGCGAGCGAATCGGCAGGGTAGATATGGCTCTATGAAGCACTGATCCCTCACCCGAAAAGTCAGATAGCCAGGCCTGATGTTCACCAGCCAATTGAAGCAGCCGATGTCTAAGTGAGTCCGATACTCTCTCGGCCTCTCATCATCTATCAAGCACTCGCCGTACCGGCCGGAGAACTGCGGAAAACAAGTGGAGAATGCCCAACACTTGTGGACCTGCAGCTGCTGTCTGACATCAGAAAATCCTCGACCCTCCCACCTGCCATTCTCAAGCAACTGTAGCAGGGGAACGGAGTGATCTGTGGCGTTCGGCACCGACATCATATCCGAGCGGTGGAGTACGAACCAGGCCATCAGATAAGCGTACGGAAGCTCCACCTTAAGAGTAGGAATCTGACCCGGTAAATCGGTCTCCTTCCGTGTGAAGGCACTAGAAAGCTGTCGAAGTCCTCGGTGAATGTCAGCTACCATCACCGGAAGAAGTGAGAGTTCTTTCTTGTAGGCAAGCTGAACCGCTGGATAGAGCACCTCCAAGGGCAAGGCATCGCCAGACTGGTATGGAACCACGCACTTCTTCAACCAGATAGCAAGAAAGCCGGCAAGAAGAGTCATCGATCGGATCGGTGTGGTCGCATGCCATAAGAAAGATCTGAACTTGGTCTTCGCAGGGAAGCCACCTTCAGGACTGCTAGTAGTATAAGAACGAGCGTCAATCTTCTTCAACAGACTGTTCACCTCTGAAGGAGTGAGTGGGGCCAACTCACAAATATCCTCGCCAGAACGGTTCTCCAGGTTCTTGAACAAATAATTCGCAAACTGCTTCAGACTCACAGAGGCCTTAGTCCTTTTCGCTAAAGGCTCAGACTGTGCTAAAGCAATGTGATAATGACAAGTGAGATCCCATAAAGTCTCATAGCGATCAGGCATGCGATCCTTCAACTGGTCCAATTCATGGTTAGAGGGAAAGTACTCCTGGTATAGCATCTGTCCCATAGGCAAGCCAGAAATCTTGTGCATCTCGTGGAGAGCCAATCCCAACTCCCCCTGCCGGGTCAGAAAAGTGTTCGAGTCTGGATTATATAGCTCGAACAAAGCACAGAAATGCCTCAAACTGACAGGCAAGCCATACATGGTGGCACGAACAGCTGCATACAAACCGCAAGCGTGCAACTCCTCGCTCCATCGGCTCAAAACATACATCGTCATGCGACTCCACCAAGACTTTTCCAAAGAATGGACCCAACCGTAAATCCTGTGACGAGTAGCAGGCATCTCCCGTCCTAGGATAGCGAGGCGATTCCTCAAGGTCGAGGCAGTGGCGAGAAACTCGTTACGTGGTGGTGCATCTAGTCCCAACACTCCAGGATGCAATCCAGTGATATGACTCCTGCTCGAGCCAGGAGCTGCCTGATGAGTGACGTAACCGCAATGGACACTCTCATGATCCTCAGTCAAACGCCACGACATCTCCCGCGTCACGGCCTGACGCCTGAGCTCAGTCAACGAGCGATGTCGAGGAATCTCCGGCAAGTATATGAAGCCGCTGCCGGTCTTATGGAGCCACTGCTCAGCGTCAATGAATACGGCTTCTGGGTCATCGACAGAATCACCAAACAGGAAGTCGCTCTTCCGAAGAGGCTGAGTAGAGCTGGCATCCTTCACAAAAGGCGCATCTGTGATCAGCTGACGAATAGCTCGATGACTACCTTCCCTCACCACCTGGGCAACCTCAGTCGATGTACCCGAAGCAAACTGAGGAGTAGCTGGAATAGGAGAAGGATCATCGGAGGTCGAGTAATACTCGCCACGACGCCCACAGACTGCGTGGGACGAGAACGATTCAGAAGGGTACCCCACTGCAAAATAGACAATTAAACACTGGTTAGTCTCTATTATGAAGGGGAATTGAACTCATCTTACAAATAATTAAGATAGAGTCATTGCCTTATAAAGGGTGAGACGATTTGGCCACATTGTGCAATCACAACACAGGGTATGTCGACAACATATCCCTACCTTATAAAGCGCAATGTAGAGTCAAATCACCCCCTTTAAGTTTGAGATATGGTTTTGACCAAGCAAAACATATCTTTGAAGCGTCGATACTCACCAACGAGAATCAAGGCTCTTCCCGATTGCCTCGCCAAGGAGAACAACGTGGGGTAAAAATGGACCAATTCGCAAATTTTCAAGAAAAGAGGGGTTAATTTGCAAAATGTCCAAATATGCCGAAAGCGTCGATCCTCACCAACGAGAACCAAGGCTCTTCCCGATTGCCTCGCCAAGGAGAACAACGTGGGGTAAAAAGGGACCAATTGTAAATTTACAAGAAAATAGGGACTAATTTGTAAATTTCCAAATACTGCCAAAAATAACTCACCAGCATAGGAGGGAGACGCGCCATCAGCCAACATAGCAGGGGAACGACCTCTCGAAGCACGCGACATGACAAGCTGCAGAATAAGTTAAAAGAGGTCAGATCTAGAAAAAAAAAGATCATTTTTTTATCAGATCTACCCCCTTGAAAGATTAACTCGAGGCATCAAATCACACCCTCGACCCTCACATGCGATCCCACAAGTACATAAATTGAATTGAGCATAAAAAAGATTGAAATTGTGGAGGATTTACCTGAAGAAAGGCTCGAGATCCAATAAAGATGAGGCCTTTTTGGAAACTTTCACCACGCGCTCGAGGGGCCTGAAAGAAATTCTAAAGATGGAATTTTTGGAGAGGTTTCTCAGTCAAAGACCCAAATGAAGATCAGATCTAAAACAAAGATCAAATTTTGGTGAAGAATGGATGCTCGAGGGAAGAGAAAAATCCAAAAAGAGGGGGAAAGGTGGCCGGCCCTAGAGAGGAGAAGAAAAAAGAGAAAAAGAAAGAAAATAGACCCCTATTTATAAGGTGAACCAAGTTGAACCGGACCGGACCAAGTTGAACCGAACCGGACCAGTCCAAATCAGTCCAAATAGGGTTGAATCAAGCGTCGAAACGACTTCAAAACAACTGAGGGTCCCATCCTTGGTTTATTCCTTTCTCTCCCGCACATTCGGAAGGAACGGAAGAAATTTTTTGAGCCAAATTACTGCCTTTTTTGGCTCATTTTCAAGCCGGTTCAACTCATTTTGAACACGGAAATACTCCAATAAGGTATACGAGTATAAACTATTCCCTATTTTTATTGATAAGTTCCTGGAGAATATTTTTTCTAAAAATATTCTTAAGGATAACTCAATAACTCAACGCCAACAATCGAACGAAAGTTGCACATCGAACCAACCGACAAAAGCTAAAAATTGGAAAATCAGGAATCGACTTCAAGTTCAAATTCCGATGACGGTCAGACAATAAATGCAGCACCGGAGTCCTTACAAGCATTCGACAAAGCACCGAATAGCCTGAAGGAGCGAAGGAATACAGAACGAAAGTCGTTCCAGGTCCCCTTACACCGGTAAAGGGTAGGGACAATCATATCCAAAATATTCCAGACTCCTCTATAAAAGAATGAGGCTGGAACATTTTGGAGGGGGTATCTGTAGGCGTGTAAAATTACCTATAGGTCCCTTAGCTTAGCTCGGCACGGTGATTCGACAAATCAACGGACGATCGAGCGACGAGGCGACAAGGCACGCAAACAACGGAATACGTTCGCACGTGGAATCAAACCAACGTTTCGGGGAATCACCGAGTCATCTAAACAAGAGCGAACTCGGTGATATAACGATCGAATCAAGATCAATCCCGGACTCGAACTCAGAAACGGATTAACTGCCATATTTGGAATCAAGTCAATGAGTCGATTCCAGAAACCGAATCAAATCCGAACGACGAAGAACCGGAAACACCGGAAAACGACGAAACGAACC